>JBBMKD010000049.1:7517126-7530114 GCA_037834095.1 Argya squamiceps
GCATTAAAAATATATGAAAAATATAACAGCTAAAATCCTAAGGCATCAAAGTCATGGAGAAATTGGGCAAATTCCTTCCCTGGTCCTCAGATGGGGCAAATGTGGGCTTTTCTGTGCCTGTGTGTGATTGCCAACTCCACCAAACACAGGGAGCAGCAACAATCCCACAGCTCTGCTCTCTCAAGGGGTTTGGGCCCTCCCCAGTCCCTGATAAAGCTGAACTCTTAATCTGATATCTGCTTGGCCATGGGGCATCCATAGGATTTATCCATAATCTTTGTTGATAGGGAAAAAAAAATGCCTTTTATTGGCTTAATTCTGCCTGTTGTTAATTGCTGTAGAAATTCTTAACAGGGACTTCAATAGCAGTCAAGCTGATGTAACACTTTTCCATCCCAGCTCACCCAGGGGCAGCACCCAAAAATCTGATCAGGTTTAATATCAGAGATCACAGGGCTGGATCTGAGCTGTGCCTGAGCCGTGGAGGCTTTGAAGCCACGAGTGCAGTCAGATTTCACAAGGCACGATGACACCTCCCATGAAATTGGCCCCAGCCCAAACTCCTCAAAGCTCAGCTATGAAAATTAGGCCATGGCTTATCTGACACAGATTCATTATTCATGGAGGGACTTTCACATTCACTTCTGAGTTTGTTTTGATTTTTGTTCAGCGCGAGGAGAAAACATCTCAGTCATTTAGACAAAAATCCCTTCCTGTGCCAGGGGACAACCAGGGGCTGTTGGCACCCCCAAAAATTCACAGCAGCCCCTATTTAAAGATCCCACCTGGATCCCTGACCTCCTGTGCAGCACCTGCCTGTCTCTGCACTGCTCTGAGCCACACAGATCCCTTGGAAAAACAAGCAGCACTCTGCAAAGTCCTGGGCTAATTGCCCATGCTCTTAAATAATTATTATTATTATTACTCATATGTTACTAGATAGAAAAATTCAAAGCAGCTCTGCTATTTTCAAGCTCCTTATCCTGAAGATAACATAAGAAAGGGACCATTCAATGGAAATAACCAACCTAAAAAAGCAAAATAAATAAGAAGCTTTTATACTTGGGACCTTGCAACGGGTCTTTAAAAAGTGGAAGTGGTACAATTTGTGTTTGGTGTGAACAGCAAGATAAAACCTCAGAGCAAAGGCAGGTTCTGGAGGGGAATGACTAAAACAAATGCAAATTCTGGGGAGCAACACTCGAGGCAGCAGGAGCTGCACATAGTGACCTCAAAACCTCCTCCAGCCTCAGCTTTTAATGGTCACAACTGGCTCAGTTTCAAGGAAGGTGAGGATACAGGGTCTTGGAAAAACGTTTTGGAAGAGCACATTCTGCAGTCAGATCTGGAATTCCCCCCACCTCCATAGTTTAAATTCCCAGTTTTTCTTTTCCCTGCTGATCCCAGGAGCTTGAAGGTTTGGGATGGGGAAGGGTAGAGCACCAAGGACAGCCTGGCACTGTCTGAAATTCAGGCTCAAGTTGAAATTCAGGTCCTTCCAGGGAGAAGGAAGGCTGTGAGACATTTCCACGGGGGCAGAGCCTTCTCCATGCTCAGCATTCCCTGGGATTGCAGCAGCCTCGTGCTCTGGTGCAAGTCAGGGGTGCTGCACATCAGTTTTTCCCCAGCTGCCATATCCTGCAATCCTGACATTCCATTTCCCTCCATGTCAACAGTTTCTAAATTTAGGCTCCTTAATTCCTTCCTAGAGCCAATGTGAAACAGGAAGCTCCAGGTGAGTCAGAGCACCCAAAATAGCTGCCTAGAAAAGCCAGGCTCAGCTGCTGAGTGAGCCTTTACTCCATCCAGCCACCTCACACTCAACAGCCTCATTCAGTTCCAGATAAAGAAAAGATTATTTAATCTGTGGATTGATAATTTATGGCCACTTGCCAGGGGTAATTTATGGACTGAGGCCTCCAAGCAGGACACATTTGTGAGGTAAAACACAATGACAACTGAGCAAGTTGGGGGATTTATGGACACACAAGAATAAGTTTAGGTAATTTTTATTCCACTTGTTCCTTGGGTTTGTCCAGACCTGACAGAGGGAGAGACACATTTTGGAATTAAGCACCAATTCAGAACTGAAAGTCACTTTTGAAGCTACTTTTCTCATATAAAACTGTGTAGTAAATATTTGACAGGTTTTTTCATTCCTTCAGTTTGTATATTTTTAATTTCCTTGGGGTTTTTGTCATTCTGCTTCTTCCTCTCTTTGCTTCTATTTTTGTGTCTCTGTTTTTGTATAAAAGCAGATGAAAAAGGAATCAAACATAAAGTAAAGGGGGAAAAGGAAGGAAAGCAAAGTGTGAAGAACTGGGAAAAACACCCAGCTGTTTGAAAAGTGAAATGAGCTCTAAGAAGCTCTGGCTCCAAAGATGTCAGGGAATGTGGCTCCAAAGCCAGGCTGGACAGGGCTTGGAGCAACCTGGGATAGTGGAAGGTGTCCCTGCCCTTGGAATGGGGGAATGAGATGAGGTTTAAGGTCCCTCCCAACCCAAACCAGTCTGGGATCCTTTGGTTCCAATATTCACATCAATCACAATATGAAACTGGCAATTTCTACATCTTATGCTGTAGAGGAAAAGGAAGTTTTATGGTGAAAAATGCTAATTTTATGCAATTTTAAAACACTTTATATGAATGTAACTCCAGGGGCTTCAACCAAGTTCCTCGGCCTCGACAGTGATGGGGGAGCAGGACTTTTGCCTCTGGCAGGCAGAATTATGAGCAGTATTGCAGAGCCTTAATATTTTTAGGGCTTTTTTCATGTATAAACAGAACTGTGTTGTGAGTGTTCACTGGGGGCTTTAGCAATGACATCTATGAAGCAGCAAAACAATTCTCCCACATAAAATGAAATTGTGTTGTGTTAATTATTGCAGTTTAAATGTTGGGGGCCCAGGTGTTTTCCTGAATAAACACACCTGGTTCAGAGCACCGTGGTGAGAGTGTCTTTAACTATCTTCAGACAAATCACAGGGCAGCTTTTAGGGTAGAGACAGGCCAAGAAACACAAATATTCCTTATGGAAAGGAATTCCTGGTGCTGGACCACAGAGCCTTTGGACAACTCCTTGGGCTGAGGGCTGCAGGGGGATCTGCCCTTCTCCCATAAATCTGTGAGAGAATCCCAGAATCCCAGACTGGTTTGGGTTGGAGGAGACCTTAAACCTCATCTCATTCCCCCATTCCAAGGGCAGGGACACCTTCCACTATCCCAGGTTGCTCCAAGCCCTGTCCAGCCTGGCTTTGGAGCCACATTCCCTGACATCCTTGGAGCCAGAGCTTCTTAGAGCTCATTTAGCTGTTCAAACAGCTGGGGTATTTTTTCCCAATTCTCCACACTTTGTTTTCTTTCCTTTCTCTCCCTTTAACTTATGCTTGATTTCCTTTTCCATTCCCTTTCATGCAAAAATAAAGACAGAAAAAATAGGAGCACCTTCCACTACCCCAGGTTGCTCCAAGCCCTGTCCAACCTGTAGGGGTGTTTTAAGGTCCAAATAACTTCAACTTAAAAGGGTGTAAAACTCATTAACTTCAATCCCTTGAGAATTCCAGGGATCCAGGGGCAGCCACAGCTTCTCTGGGCACCCTGTGCCAGGGCCTCCTCACCCTCATGGGGAAGAATTCCTTCCTAATATCCAACCTAAATTTCCCCTCTGCCAGCTCAAAGCCATTCCCCTGTCCTGTCACCACATGCTCAGGTTGGAGTCGATGATCTCAGAGGTCTTTTCCAGCCTGGTGGATTCTGTCTTTCCCTGTGGCTGATTCATTTCAGAGCTGCAGAGATGTTTGCAGGATCTCCCAGCCCTTGGCAGGGTTTTGGTTTTCTCCCACGAGAGTAAAATGTCTGAATGAGGATTTAATGAATTGAACAGCTTAGCTGAAGGCCAGTCCAAGTTTTGGAATTCAGTGCTGGAAAGGGCTGGTACCTGTGCTCTGACTCAGAGGAACACTTCATGCAGACCCAGCTCCCAGCAGGTGTTTAATAGCAACCAAGATTGGCTGAAAATACACAGCCACTCAAATTGTGGAGTGGTTTGAAGCAGGAACAGTCAGAGTGCAGGAGTTCAGGTGCTGAAAGAACCCAGGGTCATGGTGTTGTATCAACAGTTGAGTAAGATAGCTTTGTTTAGTGCCAGTATTTTTAATGAGTCACTTGGTCTTTCCCTCCAGCTTTGATCATGGAATCACTGAATGGTTTGGGTTGGAAAAGACCTTGAAGGTCATTTAATTCCACTGCATTCCATGGGCAAGGACACCTCCTTCTATCGCAGGTTGCTCCAACCTGGCCTGGGACACTTCTCTGGGCACCCTGTGCTGATCTTTCACCACAAAACACATTAGGGGTGTTTTAAGGTCCAAATAACTTCAATTTAATGGGTGTAAAAATCACTAATTTCAATTTAAAGGGTGTAAAAACTCACTGAGCAACAAGGGACTTCAGCGTGTGCTTTGTTTAGGTGTTACCTGAATTCACTCAAAGGATATAACAGGACAAGGGGAAAAATTCTTAAGCTGATTTTTGTTCAAAAAAATGAAATGAAACTGAAAAGGAAACCACAGCAACTACACAGAATAAAACACAACAGACCTGACTCATTCTATCAGTCCTCTTATGTTAAATTCCATGAAGATTAGATAGAAAGTGACTTCCTTCTTGTAAAAGATAGCAAAATCAGAAAATAACTTTACTAATTATCTGCCCCATGAGGTACGTGCTATGTACAACTCCAAATTATTGGGGTTTTTTTTTAAATTTCCAGTCAGAGATTTGTTTTCCTGAAGGAAGGATGTGATTTATGGAAGCAGATTCATTAGGATACGATTGTCAAGGGTGCACTTCTGCAGCAGCACTGCCAGCTGAAGGCTGAGCCTTTTAAAAGTGAAGCAAAGCTGGTTTAAACACTGCAGGGGAAAACAAAACCTGCTGGTCCTGAGTCAAAAGCAGGAGTCTGCAGCAGGTAAAAGGGCAAGGCCTGTCCCATGCCCCCATCCATCCCACCAGGAGATCCCCTGACCTGACAGGAGGTGTCTCAGCTCTTCTGGACAGGCTGTATCAAAAGAGATCACATTAAATCCTCACCACTCCAACCCCCTGGGGTGCAATAGGCACAGGATAATTATTCAGCAATGTGAAGGGGAGAATCCCTCCTCTGGGTTGTTTTGAATTCATCACCAGATACAGGTTAACATGTGGTCAGAGTGTTATGAGCCACATGTAAATGTATCAATCTCTGAAGGTCCAGCCCTTGCAGATTGGTTTAAAATAATTTCAGCCAAACTGCTCTTCAGAGGTGTTTTGTAAAGCAAAATGTTTAATAAATGAAAAACAACAAATGTTACAGAAAACAAAAGACAAGCCACGCACAGGTGTCTGAGCAAACCTCTGACACCCCGCTAGAAACACTCCAAAAAAGCCTCTCCTTCCTTTGTGCTCCTTTCTAAATACTTATTGTTTTAGGAGGGACAATTTATTAATAGAAAGAGGTACAAGATTTGAAGAACAGTGACAAGGTCCATCAGGCTCTTCTCCCTTGGCAGAGACAACTACAATGAGAAGGGCACAGAAGTTTCCAGTTTAAACTTCCTAAAATGTCTAGAGGTAAACTGAAACTCTTTCCTCATGCAGAGATGCCCAGTGGGTGATGGGGGATGCTTTACCAAAATCACCTTTCAGTCAGGGTGAGCCATCATTGCCTGGCTTTCCTCCCTGTGTCCCCCAAACAGAAATGACTCACGGCCTTCACTCAAGGTGATATCACTGATTTTGTTCAATTTTGCAAATTTTTCCTCCTGCTGCTACCTGAGCCAGGCACAAAACCAAGGGGAAATACAAAATCCAGGGATCTGTAAGCAAACCACCCAGAGAGGAAGCTCGGGGATGAAAGAGAAAGCAACGAAACTCCGAGTGAAAAGCAGCCCAGTCACAGAGTGCCCTGTGTAACCGGGAGATAACTCAGCTAATCTGGTTTCATTCATCTCAGAGGGTTCCTAGAAACTGTCTGGTTTTTGCCATTCTTCCCAAATCCTATCAACTGGGCAAAATGAGTGTGTTGGACAACAGTTACCACAACACGTAATCCAGGAAAGAAAAATCCACTCCTGTCCATTAGCAGGAATCCCCGCTCGTAACAGGATGGAAACTTTTCCTTGATGATTTTTACAAGTTTATAGGCTGCAGTTGACTTCAGGACAAGTTTACATTCCAAGATCCTAAAATAGTCTGAGCCTACTCAGACGAAATATCCTGAATTATCCTTGTTTAATGGGGACCTGTATTACCAAATATGTAAACTCTTATCATTCCTGGTTTTTTTTTTTTCTTTTTTCCCCAGAAAGATCAGTGTCCTAAGGGGAAAAAAAGACATTTGTTTCTCCACTCTCCACTAGCAATTGCCCACCAGAAAATGAAATGAACAGTTTATGTTGAAAACAAAAGGGAATATCACAGAAAAGAAACTGAATTTAAATTTTTGTTTGTTTTTCCCAAAGCTTGCAGAGCTCAGCCCACGAGGAAAACAAATGTCCCAGAAAGTGCAAGCCACGAATTTTCCCACCAAGACATGATTTTTTCTCACTTTTTCTGGAAAGTACCAGTTTCACCAGAGCTTATAACAACAGGGTTTTCTAAGGGCATGGCTGGAACTTCTGATCAAAACCACAGAGAAAACAAGGCCTTAACACAAAATATTCAGGGGATCAGGCTCTTCCCAGAGGCAGGAGGGGCTGCAAAGGTTTACACCAGGCCCAGCCCTGCCCAAATTCCTGATAATTAACACAGGGATGTGACTGTGGGTAAAAACATCCTGGTGGGGTGTCCCTCTCCTTGACTGCAGCATTGGGGCTTCCTTGCCAATAACAGATTTTTAAAAGTCCCAAAAACGCTAAGGAAGAACCTCAGAGCTGAAAACTGAATCTGGGAGCTGCTGCTAGGGATGGTGCAGCGAAACTCCTCTGCTGGAAGGGCTGGTGGTCCAAAAATCCCTGATTTGGGAACTAAGGGGGAACTGAAGGGAACTAGAATGCCTTATCTTTGTATTGTAGGTCAAATAAATTAGTGTCAGTTATTTGTTTTGGGGAGTTTTGAGAGAAAAGCTCTGGAGAGAGTTCCTGAAGAGGGAACAAGGATTCCAAGGGTTCACCTGTTCCTGCAGGGACAGGTGATTAATTCCAAACACAGGAGGAATTTTCATAGAATCAGAGAATATTCTGAGTCACCAGGATCACCCAACCAGCCCCTGTCCCTGCCCAGACCCCCCAACAATCCATAGTTGTTGGAGTCTTCTGGAAATGCCCATCTCTCCCCAGAGGAGGTTGTGCCGTCCTTCCATGTGGTTCCAATCACAGCCTTGGAGCAGCACCAGGAACAGCACTGGGCAGCCACGAGTGCTCACCCTCCCTCACATACTGATTTTCCAGCTCTGCCTCGCTCTCTTGTTGCCATGAGACTCTTATTCCTCCCTTAAAAACAAAGGAATTCCTGGAAAACATGCACCAGGCCTTTTCTTTGGTGTTTTCTCTCACCACAGAGAAAAGCAGGAAGTGCAAGGTGTTGGCCAGAGCTTCCTCTTTCCATTTCCTCCAGTCCTTTTCTCTCCTACGTTCATTTTCTGTGTTCCAGCTGCACTCTGTGACCTTCCCTCCCTTGGGGAGGGTCACGTCACTGGGAGGTGTCCTGAAAACACAGCCAGACAGAAAATCTGTAATGGAAGAGCACTGGCACATCACTGCCCGCTTCCTCTTCTCACAAGAAACTCCTGTGGGAGTTGGAGAAAGAAGAAAACTGTTTTGCAAGTCGAAGAGGATGATCTGTCATCTTGCCAGAGCTCAGAGTGGATTTTGCCTGGGGTTTTCCAAGGGGTCTGAAGGAGTGAATGTACAGCTTGCTTAGAAACTCACTGAGATTTGGACAGCAGATACCTGAGCTGACAGCATTCCTCATTTGATCCTGAGCAAATCATTCCTGGTTTGTCTCAGGTGTGGTGCTGGCATGGGGCAGTCCCAGTGTGGGATGCTGGTGGGTTGGGTGTGACAAACCCCACACCAGTGTGAGGCTGGGACCATCCAGGAGTGATCCTGGGCCCAGGGGAGCTGCTCCAGGGCAGACACAGAGGCTGGCCTGGCTCACCTGCAGGGAGGTGTTCTCCTGGCCCGTGGTGAGGGTCACTTTGATCAACCTCACAGAGTGTCCTGCTGCCCCTGCTCTGACAGCACAGGACAACAAAGGGACAGTGAAGCTGGCCTCAGGGTCCTTTGCAAGCTCAAGGACAATGACTCTGAGATGTTTTCATTTCAAGTCCTGCAGGAGCTGTGTCCCTGCTCTCACCACCCTCCAAAAGCACTCACACTAAATGAGCTGTGACCCAAGAAAATATCTGCCCATATCCCATCGGAGGTTTGCTTCCTGACCCACAATAAAACACACCTGACATTGCTCCAGCTCCCCATCATCAATGGATGCTCAAAATTAATGTTTAATTAACGGGATTAAGGTTATCAGAGAAACTGCAAGCAATGAGAAGTGCATTTGTAGAAAGCACAGAAGGATTTCACAGGTGAATTTTCACTATTGCACATGAATGAACCATTCCTATGGGATACAGCCCCTGGGACAAAGGGATCCAGGACAGTTCCCCCAGTGCTCCTGAGCAGCATCCACATGCCAGGGAAGCACAATCAATTCAGCAGGGAAGCTTAGACACAAAAGTTTGGAGGCATTTCAACTGTACATCACATATTGGATTATGTACTTCAATCACAAAGATATCTTCCAAAGAAGTTTAATTCTGCTTCTCTCTTCAGTTCTCTGAAAGTGAAATTTCAGTGCATTCCTCTGTTCAAATGTTTCTGTTTAATCATGATTTCTGATTTCCAGAATATTTCAGTTTACTTGAAATAATTTAATCTTGACATGTGGGGTATTAGAGTTTAGGACTTATTATATTGAAATAGAAGGAATAGTCAAAAAAATGTAAGCTTATGGGGGAAAATAATTGTCTGTCTCATTAATGGAAAGTTAAATCCTTTTCTAATTATTTTCTAGAAGATATTAAGAAAAATTAATCACAGGTCATAAGGAATCATAGACTCTCCCCAACCTCCCTTGGAAATGCTGGATGCTGGATTTCAGCTTGGAAATGATATTTAGGCATTTATTCATCTGCATTGCTCTCATTACTTTCATTTTTAGGATGAAAATGGACAAGTTCCCCTCCTGTCACTGCTCCCAGATACCAAGCACAGTTGCCCAGGAGAACCATTCTGAGTCCCTCAGCCTCCCTGAGCTGTGCCCTGGGATGGAGCTGCCACATCCCCTGTGGAGTCCTCCCACCCCAGCTCCCCATCCAGGCTGGGAGAGCAGCATTCCCAGCCCATGCTCAGCTGAGGCACAAACTCAGCACGTTTTGTTGGGGCCAGGCACTCATGAAGTCACACAGACTGATTTTCAACACTGCCAGGCCTGGGCAGCCCATGGCAGTGGTGAGTCAGGGAAAACCCCTGGGAAGGTACTTTTCCCTTCCTTCTTTCCCTGCAAATTCCCTTTCCCAGAGAATTTTTTTGGGACTTCTGGCTCTTCTCCTGCTGTTGTGGCTTGAGGAAAGAGCTTTTAGCCCTCTGCCCCTTTCCCAGCTGAGTGACAAAGAGAGGTGCAAGGTTAAGAGGCAAGTCTTTATCTAACCAAAGAGATCCTGCAGGTTTCCAAATAAATCAGCAAAAAACCCCAGGCTCTGATTCATCCAGCAACTCATTTTGGTGAGGAATGGGAGGAAATCACTCAAGGCAGAGCAAAGAGCAGTAATTTTATAGATGTTTTGTCAAGCATTGAGGCAGTCAGCACCCATCAGGGTTCAACAGTGAGGCTTTGGTGGCAACTCACTCAGCGTGCAGGAGAGACCACTGTGAATCTGCCCAGAATCTCAGATCATCTCAGTGATGGAAAGGGGCCCATGCACAAGTCTTGTGCAAGTGGCAGATGTGGTTGATCACAGGCAATGCAAAACCCTGTGGGTTTTGATGTTGCATCTGATGTTACCAGATACTCTCCTGCTAAAAGCAAAAGTGACCTAAGAATGAGTCTCGTAGACAGGAGCCAGCAAGTGCTGTTTATTCTGATAATTGGCTGATTAAAGGTGCTCACTTTATCCTTTTCACATTCATTAACTGTGTAGGCTTTGTCCTGGGACAGCACAGGCAGCGAGCCCATCTTTGCCGCTTTCTCCTGAAACTGCGCAAGGAGCTCAATTAAGGAGGGGAGGGAGGAGATTGAGAAGCACCGGGGTGAAAACCACAAGCCCAGGAGCTAAACCAATCTGCCTCCTGTTTTCCATGCTCCCCTTTCACGCCAAGCCTCTTGCTGGGGATCAAACAAAACAAGTTACATAAGCCGCTGAGGGCACAGTGACGTCCTGGTCCTGCTCAGCCCCATCTCACATGTGTTCAGACACGCCTGTGAGGAACAGCAGCATCCAGCTCCTGCTCCTTCCACCACCGCCACAGTGCCCTGAAACAGCCCCTCCCCTGCTCAAAGAGCTTTAAATACTAAACAGACACGAATTTCTCTTTAATCAAAGGCACAATAGCCAGTAACCCATCAGTCACTGTTTTACGTTGGTATTTTCATTCACGTCACTGCAAGACCTCAAGGTCCTATTATATTTCCCATCTTAATTTCTTTCTTTCGTGCCTGACTCTGCTCTGTGCACATTAAGGAGCCCTGCACATGCTTTCTGATGCTCTTGGTGTTCTTGTGAAGCGCACAGATGTGGAGTTCTTTAATCAGGAGAATGACATGTGACCAGACCCTACCAGACATTGCAAAATCAGTGGGATCATGCTAGGGAGCTGAATGACTCCAGGACTTGGGCCAATCCAATAAACAATTAGCCTGTTCTTGGCAGGAAGGGAAGACTTGTTTTTGGGAGAAAAAGTTTTAGCAAAAAAAAGCTGGACAGAGTTAAATAAATCACTCGTCACAGGCCTTGGCTGCAGATTCATCCCAAGCAGCACTTGGGATGAATGTTCTCCCACTGCAGCCACAGAAAAGGAGAGGGGGGGAAAACAAAAGGATATTTCAGCTCTGGAGATTCGGTTTTTCTGCTTTGTCTGACCCCAGTGGCCTTGCTGAGCTTCCAAAAATCGGTCAGCCTTTTCCACACTTCCTTTGCTGTTGACTTGTGGGCAACCACAGACATGGAAGTGCTGTGGGAAGGGCTGGGCTTCCCCTGCCCCAGAAAACATCCCTCTCCTACAGCTCCTCTGTGCTGCCAGTGACAATCTATCCCCACACACTTCCTGGGATTCCTCCCTCTCATGCCTGGGCTGCTGCCAGCCCTCTGCAGCACGTGGGCTCCCATGGCAGGAAGTCCAGTGGCCATCACAGAGCCAGGAGAAGCCTCCTGCCCTCCTGGACCTGCACATCCTCAGGGAAGGCTGAGTGTGCTCCACATCTGCTCAGGATCCATAAGGTGAACGTCTCCCCTGACCCAGAAGAAGCCAAAAGGAGGGTGAGAGGTTCCCCCTGCCTTGCCAGCAGCTCTTCCCCACACACACCCCCAAACCTCAGCTGGACCCTGGCAGTGTCCTGGGCATGTTCCCTGCCAGGGAAGGTCTGCCAGGCTGCTGTGCAGGCAGGGCTTCACAAACCCTGCTGGCCCTGCTGACTCACAGCCTGTTGCTTTAGTCTTCCTTCTGCTTTTTCCACATCTGCTCGTGGTCAGCATCTCACAAGTAGAAAAATACAACAATGACGTACATAGAAATCCACAGTGTTGCCTACTCTGCTGGCCAGCATTGCCTCATCCCAATCCCTGTCCCCTCTCAGGGGCACGTGGCCATCTCCCCCCCTTGCAGGCAGCAATCGTTATGTCCAAAGGCATCCAAACATTTCCCCAGAAATGTTTGGATGCCTTTGGACATAACGATTGCCCCAGAAAAAATCTCAGGAGAAATGCAACTTCTCTCCTATGTAAACTTTCATGCAGTGATAACTGGACCCGTCCCAAACCACAGTTATGTGTTGGAAAAGTGTCTTGCCAGTCACTCTCCCAGTTAAGCAAAGCTGGAGGAAGTTAGCTCAGGAAATAGCAGGAATTTGGCTGCATAATCAAAGATTGTTTCACTTTGCACAATATCTGAGACATGAGAAACTTGACACTACAAGGGTGCTATTTAAATTATTATTAATAACATTATCAGCTTTAATTAATCAGAGTCCTTGCCTGAAAGAGTTACATGTGCACATAAATATGTATCTTGGCTGCACTAGATTTTGGGGATCTGCAGCCCGCCCTCCTGCTCTAAGCAGAACTGGCACTGGCACAAGATCAGTTTGGTCACAGTTTTCTCTGGCCAAGTTTTGGTATCTCGCCAGGGAAGGGTTTCAAATATTTCTCTGAGGGCCTGTTCCTGAGCTCTGTCACCCTCTGAGTGAAAAAGCTTCCAAAAGCTTTTATCCCAGCTTCCATCATCACACTCCTGAAAGGCAGTGGTGGCACCCTGGGTGCACTATCTGACACGGCCAGGACTTTTTGGCTCCCTTTTGCCAAAAAAAAAAAAAAAATACAAACCAGCCCAGCTTCCTCCACCTCTCCCAGGTTGTGCTGGGCAGGCCCCTGACACCTCTGTAGGAAGGGGAGAGGCACGTGCTGATCTCTGCTCCCTGGGATGGGACACATGGGAATGGTCCAAAGCTGCATCAGGCCAAGTTTGCACCCCACCTGGGAATCATTTTTTACAGAGAGTGTGGTCAAAAGCTGGGCCAGAGTTCCTGGAGAGAAATGGCTTGGCCATGTTTAAGAGGCTTTTGGACAATGCCCCTAAAGAATTTGCTTTAAAATTTGGTCAGCCCTGCAGGGGTCTGGCAGTTGGATGAGATGATCCTTGTGGGTCTTTTCCAACTGAGATTATTCTATTCTATTCTATTCTATTCTATTCTATTCTATTCTATTCTATTCTATTCTATTTCTATTTCTATTTCTATT
>JBBMKD010000049.1:7551863-7577806 GCA_037834095.1 Argya squamiceps
AGGCCCTGGCACAGGGTGCCCAGAGCAGCTGTGGCTGCCCCTGGATCCCTGGCAGTGCCCAAGGCCAGGCTGGACACGGATTTGGATCGCCCTGGGACAGTGGGAGATACCCCTGCCATGGCAGGGGGTGGAACGAGGGGACCTTTAAGATCCTTTCCAACCCAAACCATTCTAGGATTCTCTCTTATCTCCCTAAACCATCCTGCTTTTCACTATTTCTTGCTTACTCTTTCATACTTTCTCTTTTCCTGGCCTCTCCACTCTCTGCTCTGCTGGCAGGAATCCCATCCTTCCTGCTGGCAGCTCAGTCAGCCTCGATGACCAAACCACGAGTTCAGCTCAGAGCATGACTTGTAGCTCTCCAGAGTAGCAAGAGCTGCACCCAACTATTGCAATAGAAAGATTTTTGCAGTGTCATTGAAGTGAGAAGTGTCTGAATATTTATAAGGGAAAGGCATGTCACAGCCAGCCTGGGACACGAGAAAATTGTTTTCTTTCTTTGATCTTATTTTTTAAAAACCCAAATCTGAAATGCTTTCCATGGGGAGGTGGGTGAAACTAAACCTGCCTCAATAAAGAAAATGTTGAAGTTTCCAGACTGTTTCTCTAGCCAGGGAAAAAGGAGAAGTTCCTGCACATCACTGTGTGTGCACATACACATCAAAGAAAGTTTCTGTTTTAAGAGAACTTTCCTGGGGACAAAAAAAAATCCGATTTCAACAGTCTGGGCAAGTGTAAGTGGCAACATCTCCATGCCAAGCACTTCCTAAAAGAGTGGATTTCCTTGGGGAGGGTGGGCTGGTGCAGAGTGGTAGGGAGCAAGTGTGGTAGTGAAACCATTACAACAAGGCAGGAACCTTCCTGGGACACAGAAATCCCTTCCTGGGATACAGGAAACCCTTTCTGGGATACAGAAACCTTCCTGGGACACAGAAATCCCTTCCTGGGATACAGGAAACCCTTTCTGGGATACAGAAACCTTCCTGGGATACAGAAATCCCTTCCTGGGACACAGAAATCCCTTCCTGGGATACAGAAACCCCTTTCTGGGACACAGGAACCTTCCTGGGATACTGGAATCTCTTCCTGGGACACAGAAATCCCTTCCTGGGATACAGAAACCTTCCTGGGATACAGAAATCCCTTCCTGGGATACTGGAACCTTTCTGGGATACAGGAACCTTCCTGGGATACAGAAACCCCTTTCTGGGACACAGGAACCTTTCTGGGATACAGGAACCTTCCTGGGATACAGAAACCCCTTTCTGGGACACAGGAACCTTCCTGGGATACTGGAACCCCTTCCAGCTGGACATCAGCTGCCAGCAGAGCTTGTTCCTCCCAGTTGTGCTGCTGATCAGCTCCAGAGGATCCCACAGGCTGCAGCCCTTCTCTATCAGGGACTGCAGCTGCCAGTCAGGTAAGGCTGACATCCTTTTTCCCCCAAGCACTGTAAAATCTCACTTTTCCAGGCAGCAATAACAGGCTGCTGTGACAGCACAATGTTTTGTTAAGATTTGTGATTAAGATGATTTTGGAGAAGATGAGCCCCAGAGCAGACAAACGTGATTTTGGGCCTAAGCCTTGATGGTTTGGTGCAAAAGGTTGAGCAACGGGCAGCCTCGTGTGAATTCTGCTAAAACGAGGGGGATGAAGCAACACTTCAGAGAACAGCACCCCTTCTTTGGAGTCCCCTCTCTTCCTGTGGCCTCACCTTCTCCAAAAAAACCTCTTCCCCTTTCTCTGGGAAAGAAGAAACTGACGGGCTCCCCCCTTTGCTTCTCACTTTCACTCCCATGGGTTTCACGTTCCCTCTTGCCGGGCGGAAAAGCCTGCGGAGCTTCTCCAGCCCGGCAGCCGGGCCGATCCTGGTCCCACCCTCCGGGACTTTCCCGGCTTCCTTGTGCAGCAGCGCTCGGGGGGAGGCAGGAGAGCGCTGGGGAAGGCAGGAGCCGGCGCCGGCAGCGCGGGGAGCTCCCGGCGCTCCTGCCGCCTTTGGTTTCTATTGTAGGCGGTGCATTCCTCGGGAGGGAGGGAGGGTTGTGCGTGCGCGCCGGTGCCTTCCCACACTCGGGACAGCTCTTATTTAAATGGGGGTCTCCATGCAGGGCAGGAGCCACAAGAGCTTTGTCTGTTGTGCCCGGCTCCCTCGCAGGACGAGCCCGGCCTTGCTGCTGTTGCTGTTGCTGCTGGTGGTGCTGCCATGGAGAGCGCGGCGCTGGAGATGGGCCCGGAGGCTGCCGGCACGGCCGGGATGCAGCTCCGCAGGGATCTGCGGAGGATCCGCTGCGCGCTGCTGATGTGCCTGCTGGCCGTGCTGCTGCTGATGCTGCCCACCGCCTACCTGCTGCTGGGGAACCTGCGGGCGCCCAGCTCCTGCGGCGGACAGGTAAGGAAAGGCACGGGCGCACCTGAGCGCGCGTCCCGACGGAGCTTTCCTGGAGTTCTTTCCGTGCTCTTGGTGGATTTCTCCCGTGTGAGGCTCGCCGCTGCCTTCCTTCTTGCTCGCCCCGAGGATAAATCTGATTATCGCTCGTTCTTTTTTTAACTAACGGTTCCTTCTACTTTCGCTGAGGTCACAAGACTTTAAAACTTTTTATTGCGGTGCTGCAGGGGATGCGTAAAAAGAAGAGCGCTGATTGGAGGAAATCAGTGTCTCTGCACTGATTTCTGCCAGATTTTTGACGCTATGGCTCATTTTCCTCCCTGCTTTTGGGTTAAACCTGTGGTTTCCCCTCGCAGTGTCTGATTTCAGGACGATCTGCTGATGTCAGTGGGTCACCCGTCACTGGGGTGACAGCTACAGCTCTGCTGGATTATTGATTATTATTGATTATTATTGATTATTATTGATTATTATTGATTATTATTGATTATTAATAATTATTATTAAGGGGAACTTCTGCAGAGATCTGAGACAGTTCAGGCAATCTGACCCTAAACTTTGCATGCTGTTTTTAACTTCCCATTAAAACTTTTTCTCAGTTCAGGGCTCTCCTCAGCTCTTCTCCTTTGCCAAACAGCCACACTCCCTTTGCTCCCAGCCGTGCAAATTTGTGCTTTTAAAACTTTTTCTCAATCCAGGGCTCTCCTCAGCTCTTCTCCTTTGCCAGACGGCCACACTCCCTTTGCTCCCAGCCGTGCAAACTTGTGCTGTGCTGCTCCCAACCCTTTTCCAGGCTGCTCCGTTCCTCCTGCAAGTGCCTGTGCCCGCGGGAGGCTGTGAGCTCAGCGGGGATGCCCCAGGCTGTAGGTCTGGTGGATTAAGCTTTGAATTTCAGCTTTCGGGTCTGAAATTCCGCCGTTAATCTGGTTATGAGAAAGGAAGGTTGGTTTTCGGTGGCCTGGAAGGCAGGTTTGTCACCTGGCTCAGGTGTAGCCCGGGGATGTTTGGGGAGGGTCAGAGCCGCGGTTGTGGCTCCGCTGGCCCCGCTGTGACCCCGAGGCTGCTCTGCCCGAGGGATGCCGAGCTCAGGTGCAGCATCCTCTGTCACACCTGGCTCTAACCTGGTGTAACCCCTCGGGCTGGTAAATCTGGCAACTCCGTGAGTGTGTGAGGTGTGATGCTGCCCTGAGCCTGTCGCTGCCGTGGTTCCAGCTGTGGGAACCCAGGCTGCCCTACCTGCAGAGCACAGCTCTTTTCAGGGGCTGGGCACGTTCTCAGAGGATTTGGGGAGGGCTTCAGTTCCAGAAGTGTGGAATTATGGCAGAGCAGAGGCTGAGCGTGGAGGAGCATGAAAAACTGTGATTGGGGGTAAAAGACACGAGGTGGTTTGTTGTATTTCTCTGGGGAATGGTTTCCCCCCAAGGACCCCCTGAAGCCTCTATGGTTTGACCCTTCCTTCCTTTCTTGACCTGGTTGGCTGAGATCCTTTTCTTGAGCAGGAGAATAGATAAGGCCCTGTTCTTCCTTATTTTTTCTTTTGCTCCCCTGGACACCCTTTGAGAATAAAGCCTTGGAAATAATCCCAGGGGTAAGAGCCTCTTCTGAATCTTTTGTCTTGTCCCTGGAATATCCCTCCAAAGGGACTGAGCTAGCCAAACAGCCCCGGGGGGCTGCAGGGGGGGATATTTCAGTGGTTTTTTGGGCAGTCTGTGCTGCTGCTCTGGGTTTGTGTGTGTGTGCCACGAGAGCAGAACGGTTCAGCCTCGAAACAATCTTGGAGCGGAAGAATAATAAAATTTAATTTGTTTAATTTAACTTGTTCAATCAATCCAATGCATCCCTGGCTCGTAACCCTATTGGCAGAGAGAAGCATTTTTATGAGTGGGTTTGGCTCCTTAAGAGGAAAAGCTCAGTGCAAAGAGTCGGAATTGCAAGGCTGGTGTGCATTCCCATGCACCTGCTCCCAATTAACAACACGTAATGTTTCCACAATGATCTTACGAGGTGATCACAGGAGTTACAACCTCTGTGAGTCCCAGGGAGGAAGAAGAAAGTCATCAGGGCTGGCTGGGTGCCTGGGGTGCCGTGGGAGGAGCTGCACCTCAGCTGAGCCCTGCCTGTTCCCAGTTTTTCATTCACTCTGCTGCTCCCTGTGTTCATCAGTGTCATCCAGCAGGACAGCACAGAGGGGTGGATGTGTCTGCCAGCTGTGTGGCTGGCTGGGAATGCCCCAAGGAGCCCAATCCCCCAGGAGCCTGCAGGGTCAGGGTGGGGAGAATATTTCTGGGCATAAAAGCTCTCAGGAAAAAATGTCTTTTTGTGTTTCTGCATTGGAAGTTTGCTAAATGGCTCTGTCCTCATGTGCCCCGCAGACAGCTCGGATCAGGAGCCTTGGGACCAGCCATGTGTGGCAGAGCTCTCTGGGGTTTTGGGGTTTTGGGGTGTGGGGGCACTCTGGGATGAGTGGGCAGCCCCGAGTTTGCCCCAGATGAGTCTTGGCCTCCTGACCCTTTGCAGCCCACGGGAGGAGCCCTCTGGTTGCCTCACAGAGCTCTGCCCACACGTAATTGTCACCTTCTAGTGCTCTGGGGACAGCCCTGGGAGGAGGGAGGGACTCAGCAGGTGAGGAGCAGATGGAGTAAATTCCTGAGTGCTTCCTGGAGCAAGGGAAGCCCGGGAAGGTTTGTGCAACAGGGGTGTGTCTGCCCACGGGGTGAGGCACCTTGGTCATCCCTTCCTGCACATGGTGTCACCTGGTGCCTCTGAAGGGATGCAAAGTCACCTCTTGGGCTGGAAATGTCCTTTTCAGGAAAGAGCAGGGCAAGTTATGTCACTGCAGCAACATGTGTGGGCCAGCAGTGTTCTCTCTGTGTCATGGTACGATGCAGCTGGAGTGAATAATTCCAGGCTGGTGATGGTTCTCCCTGAACACTTGCCAGGCTCCCTTCACTGCTCCTTTGGGAAAGAGAAATCACTTTCTTTTATGCTTCACTCCGGAGCAAGGAGAGGAGATTGGGTTTTCCAAAGCAGAGCATGTGGCTTGTGTTACTAGCAGGAAATCTCTATTAGTGGTGCCCTGCCAGAGGAAGGGTCATCAAAGGGAAGCCAAGTTTCAGTCTGAGCTCCCAATGGAATGGCCCAGGAGAGCAGCTCTGGCTGCCTCAGCATCCCACTGAGCACAGCATCAAGTCCTGTGGCCTGGAGAAGCTGTTTGGGTTTATTTTTCATGGCATGTCAGGGCCACAAGGAGCATAAAGAGGAATTCCAAACCCTGTCCCAAAGGTTGGACATGCACCAATGTGTGCCAAGTCCATGCCATGTCAGCTGGCAGTGGAGAAGGGACCTGCTGCAGAGCAGGAGGAACTTAAAAATCCCAGAGGCTCCCCCTGGATCCTGCCAGAAAGCTGGCAACAAATCCCAGGAGAGGTCTGCCCTCATGGCCTGCCCATAAAGGGAGGAGAGCCTCAAAAGGCTTCCTCATCTTTGGGGGAGGAGAAAGGCCTTGGAGGAGCAGCAAACACACCTGGATGGGCCCAGGTGTTGGGATTCCCCTGCCAAAGCCAGCACCAGTTAAATCCCTGCCTGGCTGCAAGATGCAAATGTTCCTTGTGGGTACAGGCTTCCACTGGGCAGCAAAATGTTCTGACTCAAGCACAGACCAGTTCCTACCAAAACTTCCCAGCCCAGGCCATGCAGCATCTTTGGAGTTAGAAAAATCTGAGTTTATGTGCTGTAGAGATCCTCCCTGTGAAACAGTGCTGAAAATGGGGTGGATGGAGGAGCTGGGGGTGTTTTGCTTCTCACTCCCTCTGCCTGCAGTGCCAGCTGCTCTTCCCCTGCCATTGATGTCAGCCCTTCTTTTTGGCTTTAGCAATATCTGGATGTAAATGCTGTGGGGCTTTTGGACATTTGTGGCACCAGAGGCATCCAGGAGTGCTCTGCACACTGCAATCCCCAGGGTAGTGAGAGCTGCCTGCCCAAACAGCTGTCAGTTAGCTCAAGGTGGGATTTCCAGCATCACTCTGTGGTTGGGCTCTCCACAGTAACCAAAGGGAGAATCGAGGCTGTGAACTTTTCAGAATCACAGCTGAGCAAGGAAGGGAAAAGAGAGAAAAGCACTGATTGTGTGAATGCTCTCTCTATTGTCTGGTGCTGCTCAGTTCTCCCTCCCCATCAATGCACAACATCTGTGCCCATTCAGGACAAGTATTGCTGACACCTGGTCGTTATGCAGCATTGTCTGCTGCTAAAACATTTCCTGAAGGAGATTTATATTTATTTTTACACCCTTACAGACAGTACAATTAGGAAAGAAAGGAACAGCCATACCTTTGCCAAGTAACAGAATGATTTCCCACCTTGCTCCATCCCCCTGCTCTCTCTGCTTTGTCCTTCAGCATCTCTGAATGCAGCTCCTGCACATGGAGGTTCCAGCTGGATATCTTAGGAAACAAGTAAATTTAGGTTTAAACAAAACCTTTTTGTTATCTTTCGTAAAGAAGCAGAATTCTTCTTGCTCTCCTTCCCATTTTCCTGCCACCTCTGTTTGGATTGCAACATCCCAGTTTATACAAGTTAGGCTTCAAGTATGTAAACAGTTCCACAGAAGTTACGTTTCTAAATGTAGGTTTGGGATTGATTTTTTCAATGGCTGCAGAATCCTTAGAGAATGGGATCAGTAATGAGAGTTGGTCACTTGGGAAATATGTAGGAAATGTCACACAAGGGATGTGTAAATATACTCCTAGGTGAATACACCTGGCTGAAAGCAGGAAATGTGTGAGGGAAATCCTTAATTCTGACCTTGTGCTTCCCACCAGGGCAGGGACAGACTCTCCTGGCTGTGACTGAGTCACATCACCAGAGCACTCATGGTTAGTCACCACAGAAAGCAGGACTTTGAAAGTCCTTACACATAATGAAAGGTCTCAGAATGACCTCAGAAATCTCCTGGAGAGCACAGCACCAGTTTTCCCTCAGCCCCACACTGGGCTTTCACACAGCCAGGAGGCTGCTGGGGCTGGGGCACACCTTTCTCTACAGGTAGGCAAAGGAATAATAAAAAAAAAAAAAAACAAAAGGAAAATTTCCCCTACTGTTTTCCGTCTCCATTCTTTTCCCAACGCATGAACAACTATGTTAGAAACGACTGTTTTCTGCAGGAGCACACGGATGTTTACTTCCAGTAAAACATTAAACTATCTCTGGGTTTACTGGAGCAGCCAGCAGTCCCCAGCCCCAGGCAGGCGACTCTCCTTCCACAAACATTCCCCTTCCCCAGCCAATATGAATTATCTGTTTTCCCCTTCTCCTGCAGTGTTCAAAGCTGTGTGAGACACAGCCAGCAGGAGACAGCTTCAGCATCTACATATTAATATTGTTCCAGCCTTTTATTGAGCAAAGTGCCTCAAATCCTTCACTGCGAGCTGACCAGGGGCAGTTTATTCTGTTTATTCAGTTTATTCTGTTTATTCTGTTTATTCAGTGTGGTTTTGGTGGCTGCCCATAAAACACTCTGTGCCAGCCCTGTGTGCCCCTGACAGACTTTCTGGGATGGGGGTTCCTGACAGCCCTGAGGATCAGCCCTGAGGGTCAGTCCTGAGGGTCAGTCCCAAGGGTCAGTCCTGAGGGTAAATCCTGAGGGTCAATCTGGAGGGTCAGTACTGAGGGTCAGTTCTGAAGGTAAATCCTGAGGGTCAGTCCTGAGGGTCAGCACAACCCAGGCTGCTCCAAGGGCTGCTCCTCACAGCCCCATGAAGCTGGATGCAGAGCCAGCATCCCACAGCCTCCCACAGCATCCTACTGCATCCCACTACATCCCACAGCCTCCCACAGCATCCCACACCATCCCACAGCCTCCCACAGCATTCCACAGCCTCCCACTGCATCCCACAGCATCCCACAGCCTCCCACACCATCCCACAGCTCCCACTGCATCCCACAGCCTCCCTCAGCATCCTACTGCATCCCACAGCATCCCACAGCCTCCCTCAGCCTCCTCCCTCTGGAGCTGCCCGGGTAGGGAGGCTCAGCAGGTGACTCAGGGCACAGTGACAGCTCTGTCCCTCTGTGGCCCAGGGCCATATCCTGCCTGAGGGCAACGGGAGTGTTCGGCTCCAGAAGGGAATTGCAGAGGAGAGGAAGGCTGAGCCTTCCCCAGGGTGGGCTCAGAGCAGCAGAGCTCACCCCACAGCTGCTCTCTCAGCTCCTGTCTCCCCAGGAAGTCACCCAAAATTCCAGACAGACGTAAGGAACAGGTTCAGTCTGCAATAAGACAGGTGCAGGACAAAAGGCAGGTGGAGCTGATCCACCTCAGTGTTGTTGTTGGTGTTGTGGGGGAACCTTTGCTCCTGTAAAGGCTCAGGGCTGCCCTGCCTTGAGGAGGATCTCTCACTGTGCTCTGCCATGGACTGAGGGGCAGGAGAGGCTCCAGGCAGCAGAGGGGCTCCAGCAGAGCTGGAACAGAATCACCATCCCTGGGCTGGCTGATTCACACTGCCCACCCTGCTGCTGCTCTCCCAGTTATGCCAAGGGCTTGTCCAGCCCCACAATCTAACAAACCTCCCCCGGGGTCCTGGAACCCTTCCAGAGAGGAAGGCAGTTCTAAACCAACAGCAAAAACGTCTTGCAGTGAAGCAAAGACTTAGCATGGCTCACCCTTTTGCCAAAATGCTCCTTCTGAATTCACTGACGTGACTGCAGCTGTTCCATGTTGTGGGATAATTCATCCAAGACCCTCTGAGCTGACTGGCTGTCACTGTCCCCAGCAGGTCACCGAGGAGAAGGCCTCTCACTTCCTGAAGCAAAGAGCAGTAGCTGCAGGTGAGTTTGCCTCCCTTTCCCCTCCAGGTATGGCAATGCCAACACTCACCTCCCCTCTGCCCTCTGCCCTCACCACCCCAATCCCTGCCCAGACAAGCCAGCCAGGCCAGACCTGGGGGAGAAGATGCAGGGAGATAACTGGGGCACAGTGAAATGGGAGCATTTCTGACCCCTGGGCTGTGAAAGCTGTGCAGGCACAGGCTGCCCCACAGCTCTGCAGGCTCAGTGGGACTCCCTGAACAAGCACCAGCAGGGATTTGGGAGCCTGTGCTCCTCACACTTTGCTCTCCAGCAGGTCAGGACACAGCCACAATGTGCCCTGTTGGTGCTGCAGCAGGTCTGACAAACTCCCTCCTTTGCATTTTATTGCCTCAGGGGTGTCAATAAGAGATGACAGGAAATAATTCCTGACTCAGATCTCAGCAGAAAGGGAGAGGGCCTGCACTCGTGGGCATCAATCACCACATTTTGTTGACTTAGGAAAGGTTCTTCCCCCAGAGGGTGCTGGCACTGCCCAGGCTCCCCAGGGAATGGGCACGGCCCCGAGGCTGCCAGAGCTCCAGGGGAGTTTGGACACCCAGGGGTGCCCAGGGTGGGATTGCTGGGGGGTCTGGGCAGGGACAGGGGCTGGGCTGGGTGATCCTAGTGAGTCCCTCCAGCTCAGGATATTCTGTAATTTTGTTATTGAACAGCAGCAAACATCCTCACACCATTTTTTTCCCTTTTCCCTCAGTTACAGACACGCTCTCCAGTGCAGAGAAGCCACGAGCTCACCTGACAGGTAACTCTTGTTCACAACTAAAGCCTTTCTACAGCACGTGTTGTGGTTCAGTAACCCTGGTCTGTGTGGATCTGAGAGGAGCAGGTGTTGCAGGGAACAGGGGGGACATAATAATCAGCTTTGCCTTGTTGAGCACATCAGACTGAGTGCAGAGTGTGTGTAGGGAAGGGCCCAGGGAGGAGACAGCTGACACAAATGTCACCACCTTTCCAAGCTGCTGCTTTCACTGACTGACCAGCTTTTGTAACTGAACTGAAACAGGTGCCTGATGTCTCAGTGATCTGCTGAATCCTCCAGAAAAGGCAGGGGAAGGAGCTCAAGTGAGCCCTTGTGGAGCAGTGAATTGGCAAGAATTGCCAAGTTTTGGAGCAAAATCAGGTCAGATCAGACCAGTTTTATTTTATTTTTCTGCAAGTCAGGAGAAGGAGCTCAAGTGAGCCCTAGCGGAGCAGTGAATTGGCAAGAATTAACAAGTTGTGGAGCAAAATCAGGTCAGATAAGGCCAGTTTTATTTTATTTTTCTGCAAGGCCTGACTCAGACCACACACACCATATTCCCATAAATCCTCCCCCTGTTTCCAGTGAGATAATCTCTGACACATTTTAGAGCAAGCAGGGAAAGGGTAACACCAAGCTGAGCCCTCCAAGCCTTTGTGTCGTGGTAGGGAGGTGCCATCACAAGGTCCTATCACAGGGTGGGCTGCCAGGCCTTTCCAAAGAGTTATCCTGCCTTTCCAAGAGGTTTCCATGCCTTTTCAAAGAGTTTCCATTCCTTTCCAAAGAGTTTCCATGCATTTTCAAGAGGTTTCCATGCCTTTCCAAAGGGTCTCCATGCCTTTCCGAGAGGTTTCCATGCCTCCCCAAAGAGTTTCCATGCCTCTCTAAAGAGTTTCCATGCATTTCCAAAGAGTTATCCTGCCTTTCCAAGGGGTCTCCATGCCTTTCCAAGAGGTTTCCCTGCCTCTCCAAGGGGCTGCCAGCATCTCCAAGGTCCCCACCTCACCAGGTGACCCTTGAAGCTGTCACCACACCAAGGACATTACCCTGAGACATCCCCCAACCTCACCAGCTCCACCCACATGGAAAATTCAGGTATTCCCAGTGAAAAGTTCCTGTCTGGCTCCAGTGTGGATGGAGTGAGTCCCAGAGAGTTTTCCAGCTGGCCTGCTGCCATTTATTCCTCTCCAAATCCAGCTCACTGCAGAGGCTTCCCCAGCACCCCCAGTGTTGCCCCAGGGTGCACTTTGTAACCTGGAATTTACAGGAAATGCTGGGATGCTTCTCACAAAGCCTCCTGCAGAGCTCAAATCCACCTCCAGGGCTCAATCCATCTTCAACTCGGGGCTGATGCATTTCCCAGCAGGGTTTCCTTTCCTTAATCCACCAGCTCCTTCCTGGGGCCCATCCTTGGTGCTTTTCCCTTTGGCACAGGGGTTTCTGGAGCTCCAAAACTGACCTGTCCTCATCCACAACCACATCTTGGCTGAAGTGCAGGTTTTAAAGAGCAAGAGGATCATGTCTGTGACAGTAAGGTTTTGTTTTTTCTAGTCCCCCATGGCAGAGAGATCCAGAGGCTCCAGTGAGTCAGAGGAGCAGCCAAAGCTCTGCTCTGCTGCTGGGAACTTCCCTGGGTTGCACAAAAGCCCAGCTGCCAACAGGGAAACACCCAGCAGTTTTCTCCAAATTTCCTCAGCCCCCATATTTACAAAAACCCCTTTGCCATCATTCCCATGGACTGTGCCCTGGCATTCCACTCAGGGCCAGTCACTGCTGGCCTTAGAAAGGAGCAAGAAAAGGGGGAAGTTGAGGGAATTTTCCCTCTCTTTTCTGTGCTGTGCAATGTAGTCATCAAGGAACCCAATATCTGTGGATTACCTTTGACTCTTTTTTAGCCTGAGCTTATTCCTGGTGCTTCTCCCTGTGGCAGTGAGTTTCCCAGCCTAACAGCACTTGGCTGGCAGAAAATATTTCCTGTTATTTTCAATTCTGTGCATAATGATTTCTTGGGTTCTACCCTGGTTTCCTCTCCTCAGAAACCATGACTTGTGCATAGAAAGTGTAGAAGGAATAATTATTCTCCTGGTCTTTGTTACATTCCCCCAACCTCAGGTGCCTTTTCCAACTTGAAGGTGGCAGACTGCAAATCCTAAATTGTAGGAAATCACTTCCACACCTTTTTTCTGTCTTTTTCTAGTTTTAGGCACATCTATTGTGCAGGTGAGAGCAGAGGAGTGAGAGGAATGAGAATTAGACAGAGTTCTTTGGGAATGCACTGATTAATTGGCAGTAGCAGAATAGCTCCATGTTTTGGTGTCTGTTCCTTTATGATAAATCTTCCAGCTGCTCTTGGCCTTTTTAACTCACACTGAGAATTTTAATTCATCCAAACTGGAATGGAGGCCTCCCTTCCCTGATGACTTTACCTACTGAGATGTGCCAATACCAGCTCAGACTTCCCTCCAAGCCCATTTTCTCACATGCATTAATGTTTATTTGGGGCTTCTCCTTGCCTTGCCATCATCCCCTCCCCACTTATTTGGTTGGGTTTGGGGTCAGGATTCAGGGCAGTGCCTGTTCCTTCTGATCACCAGCCTGTGGCACAGTGGGTGGCCAATGCTGCAGGACCTGGCTCGTGTTCCTCATGCTGCAGTGGTCCCAAACCCACCTCTAAATCTGGGAAGAGCATCATATTTCTGCTTCTAAATTACCTTTATTAAATCCTACCTCTTAATCTGGGCAGAGCATCATTTCTGCTCCCAAATTACCTTTATTAAATCCTACCTCTAAATCTGGGCAGAGCATCATTTCTGCTCCCAAATTACCTTTATTAAATCCTACCTCTAAATCTGGGCAGAGCATCAGTTCTGCTCCCAAATTACCTTTATTAAATCCCACCTCTGAATCTGGGAAGAGCATAATTTCTGCTCCCAAATTACCTTTATTAAATCCTCAGGGCATGAACTTGAGCACCAGAGACCCTGCAGACACAGGACCTTGCACCACAAGGGCTTCACCACAGGCTCCAATCTCTTGTTGAGACTCAGAGTTCAGGATCAGGCTCTCCCATTGGTGCTAGAGCTGCAGAAACCCCACAAATCCAGCACAAAATATATCCCAAATCTGACAGGCAACAGGGATTTTCCAGCAAAGGATTGAACCAAAAGGGATTTGGGGACAGGAGAATGAAGGGATGCCAGAAATTTATAGTGTGTGAGAAAACAGAAGGAACTGTGGCAATGAATCCCTTATTAAAAGGAGATTTTAATTCCTTCAGGAATTAGATCATAGGTGTATTTGCAGGAAGTAGAGCTCCAGAGTTTAGGAAATAAATAAATAAATTACAAGTACAAAGTACAGCTGCTGCTGGAAAAGGAGCTGTGCTGTGTTAAAAAGCACTTGAACATTCATTTTATTCTCCTGACTGTTACTGAAAGCATGAGGAAAAGTAATTAACTTTAAGTAATAGAGAGCATCAATAGAGGGAGATTCATCCTAAGAGGGAGGTTAAAGCTGTGAAACCTGACTAATTCTAGAAGTTAGGAAGTCATGTAGTTCATTTGAGATCTGACTGTATTCTATAACTAATAAAGTATATTTTATAACTAACATAAAAATTCACTGTGGAATTGAGTGTCATTGACATTTGAAATGTGTCGTTCTACAAGAGAAGAATATTTCACAGGCAGCTTCTCTCCAAGTTTCCCCCAAAATTCCAGAGAAGGAATAGAGCCCAGGACATTTTCTGGAATTATTCTGATCTTTCCTCATCCTTCCCACCTCAAACAAGATTTCCTCTGCTCTCTGAGATGTGTTGCTCCAAGTCCTTGTAAACCTCAGAGTGACCCAAAGCCAGCTGAGCTTTTCCCAGGATTCAGAGCAGTCCTGAGGTGGATGCAGGTGAAGGGAAACCAGAAGCACTTTCACTTTCTTTTATTCCCCTCTCTGTGTCCCAACTCCATTGTCTCCAACCTTATAATACTTCTATAATTTAGTTTTCCTTGCTGCCACAATCCCCATTCCAGAAATACTTTCCTCATCCACTTTGCCTCCTGGGAATAGATCAGAAGGATTTGATAATTCAGCAGCACTAAAAAAAAAAAAAAAAAAAAAAAAAAAAAAAACAAAAGCCATTATTTTGTTGTGTTACTCAGGGAATATAAAAGGAATTGAACTCCTAATGCCTTCCTATCTCCTCATGGATTATTTATTGTTGGAATAGAGGGAAACAGATGCCACTGGGGCATGAGCACATTCCTTTTTCTGTCTCATTTCACCCAGAATAGACCTAATGGTTATTGCCAAGGGAATTCCAAAGCCTTCCCTCCCCTGCATTCCATTTCCTACCCTTCCCATGCACACACCCCCCTTCCCCAAATACTGGATAAAAATCAACTTTAAACATTAACACAAGCTCATTAAAAAAGGTCCCAGTTCCTGGAACTCTCCATCTTTCCTAACCATTCATCATTCATTTTCCAGGTTCATTTTAATACCTGAGATAATCTTTGTGGGTTTTATCCTCTTCTTCCCACTTCTGCTGTTTTAACACAATAATTTCATGTGGCAGTCAGTAAGGAAATGGTCATGGGCATGCAATTCTTGCTTCCCTGCAGAGAAGCATTCAAGGGCTGAGGGTTATTGTCCTGTCTGTTGTGTGTGAGAAATCAGAGTGGTGGAGGAGAGGTGAAGGCAATAGGGCAGCAATTCCCTAATTTTCCCCTGCAGTCTGGGAAGCATCCTCGGCTTGGATCAGACTGATGCTGAGGTCAGGACTGGAGCTCTGCTTGTAATCAGCTCATCACAAGGCTGGGAAAATAAAAAGTCTGGAGGAATGTTGAGGATGCCTCCAAACATAATATTTTTGTTCCAGGAAAGCATTAAAGAAAGAAAAAAGGGAGAGTGAGGAATAAAAATGGTTTAAAATATAATGTGCTGCTTTGGAATTGGACCTCTTGAAGCACAGTGGGGTCTTTGGGGTTTTTGTTAAAACCCAGTGACCCTGGTAAACCAAAAATTGTACAAAAAATATCCTTGAGAGCACTCAGGAGAAGCTCGAGACAAGGGCTGAGAATCCCCAACCCCCTTAAGAAGAGGCTTGGCAGGAGGAGAAGTCCAAGTGTCTCAGTGCTTGGTGACACACCGTGGTGACCAGTGAGGACATTTTGCCAGCCCAGCAGTGTCTTTCTAAGAAACAGAATTGCTTCCCACCCCTGCTGAAGGTAAAGAAGGTTTAGAATTTCCTCTTCCTGTCCCCAACCTTTAGGTACAAGCATGGTACAAGTGTCACAGTGCTGGTGTCACTTAGGGACAAGGTTTTCCCTCTGGAAAGGGGTGAGATGGGAAGGTAAAGCCATCTCCATTGCTCCCCAGTGCCAGGAGACTCAGCCTTGAGCAAGGACAGCTCATCCTTCGAGGTCTGACCCACAACCAGGACACCCCAGGCACAGTTTACACTGCCAGGATCTCCCTAAAGCACCCTTGGCTTTCAGTCCTGACAGCTCAGATCTGGACACCCTGGAAAACACCCCTGGGCAGTTGTCCTGCAGCCCATCCAGCTGTGAAATAAGAGCATTTCTGCCCCAGCGTTTTGCTCACCCTGTGGTGCAGGTTAACACATGGCCAGAGTGTTATGAGCCACATGTAAATGTATTCTCTGAGGGTCCAGTCCTTGTAGATTGGCTTAAAATAATTTCAGGGAGACTGCTTTTCAGAGGTGATTTCTAAAGCAATAGGTTTAATAAATGAAAAATAACAAAATAAAAAAAGTTACAGAAAACAAAAGACAAGCCACGCACAGGTGTGAGAGCAAACCTCTGACACCCTGCTAGAAACACTCCAAAAAGCCTCTTCTTCCTTTGTGCTCCTTCCTAAATACTGAATGTTTTAGGAAGGACAGTCTGGCCTGCTGCCAACAGGGAGAGGTGCAGGATTTCAAGAACAGTGAAAAGGTTCAGTAGATGCTTCTCTCTTGGCACCAAACCAATCCCTGTCACAAGGGTAAAGAAGTTTCTGAGTTCTTTACCTTATAAGAAATGCAAGGAGTGAGTCTTAAACTTCTCCCTATGTGGAAAATACTTGCTGGGTGTGGGAAATTCATTGTTACAACCCTGTTTAAATCCCTCCCCCTTCGGAGCAGGGATTTCACGCTACACCCACCCCCCTGGCTGTGGCCGACTCACCCACCCTCCTCTCCCTCTCTTTCCCCTCTGCAGTGAAGAAGCAGGACCTGGCCAGCGCCGTGGGGACCCACCTGCCCATCCTGCAGTGGGAGGACAAGCGAGGCCTGGCCTTCACCAAGAACAACCTGAGCTACTCCAGCAACGCCCTGGTGATTCCCGTGTCCGGGGACTACTACGTGTACGCCCAGGTCACCTTCCGCGGGCCCGTGGAGAGCGGCCACCGGCCCAACTCTGTCACTGAGATCATCACCAAGGTCACTGACAGCTACCCCGAGCCCACCCAGCTGCTGACAGGCACCAAGACCCTCAGTGAGAACGCCAATGGTTGGTTCCAACCCATCTACCTGGGCGCTGTTGTCTCCTTGGAGGTGGGAGACAAGCTGATGGTCAACGTGAGTGACATCAAGCTGGTGGATTACACCAAGGAGCACAAAACGTTCTTTGGGGCCTTTCTGCTGTAGGGCTCTGGCAGCTGCTGGCTGGGGGATCCCCTCCAGGGTCATTGGGGGCACCTCGCTGGAATTTGGCTTTGTGGGCGTGTGTTGGGGTGAGATCTCTGCTCTTTTCCTCCTTCTTCTTCTTCTTCTTCTTCTTCTTCTTCTTCTTCTTCTTCTTCTTTGTCTTTGTCTTCGTCTTCTTCTTCATCTTCTTCTTCTTCTTCTTCTTTTTCTTCTTCTTCTTCTTCATCATCATCTTGTTCTTCTTCTTCATCTTTGTCTTCATCTTCTTCTTCTTCTTCTTCTTCGTCTTCGTCTTCGTCTTTGTCTTCGTCTTCTTCTTCTGTGCCATCACTCCCCCGCAGCTCGCTGGAGCCTTAATTTAATGGGTAGGGAAAGGTGAAGCTGCAGGTTGAAGTGAAATAAACCCCTGCCCACCCCGAAAAGAAAAAATAAAAAATCAACCAAAAACTAACTCAAAGAACCCCAAACAAACAAACAAAAAAAAAAAAACCCATAAAAATTAACCAAGAACTAACTCAAACAAATGAAAAAACCAATAAAAATTAACCAAAAAACTAACTCAAACCAACCAAACGAAAAAAAACCAATAAAAATTAACCAAAAAACTAACTCAAACCAACCAAACAAAAAAAAAACAATAAAAATTAACCAAAAAACTAACTCAAACCAAACAAAAAACAACCAATGAAAATTAACCAAAAGCTAACTCAAAAAAACCCCAAACCAAACAAAAAAATCCAAAAAACCCAAAAATAAAAACCACAAAACAACAAAACAAACAAGCAAAAAAACACAAAACAAAACAAAATAAAAAAACACAACAAAACCCCCCAAACAAACAAATTTTAGAAAGAAGCCAAAACAGAAAAACAAAAGTCATATTGGAGGGGGAAAAAATGCATTTTTGAAAGCAAAAGTTGAAAGAGTTGAAAGTTCTTCAAAGTATGTAAGCTAAGGGGGAATAGTTCATATCTGTGGGTGGGAATTTTCACTGAATATTGAGCTAGGCTATGTCACTAATTCCACCTTCAATGTACAATTTCCTCAACACAAAAAAAAAAAAAAAAAAAAAAAAAACAAAAAAAAAAAAACCAAAAAAAAAAAAACCACGGGATTTTGAGCTTTCTCCAGCAGTTCCAATATTCCAGTACAGTTTTGCATGAACCTTCTTCAGATTCTCATTTCTGGAAGGTAATTACTTCTCATAATTTCTTTAACAGATTTACTCAGTACTTTGCACTAACATAAAGCTCAGGTTAATTATTAACTGCTTAATTAATCCCTTCCAACTTCCCTGTAAAATAGATTAAAATTGTATCTTGTGCTTTGCAGAAGCTACTTGAGATTTTTGGTTTTTCCAAAAGATTGTTTACAGTTCTCTAAGTCCATATACAGCCTCAAAATGTTCTGGAAAAGATCTAGGGAGCACACAAAACACTTTCTGTTTCAGCGTGAAAGTGGAATGTCCCCTCCAGGTCCTAACTTTAGGATAACAGAAAAAAAAAAAAATAACCAAGGTAGAAAGAGACACACAGAGCAAAATTTTGCACACTTCTAAATTAGCCACCGAAATTTTGGGAGAAAACCTCTGCAGTGTTTTGCTTTCCATTCAATTTAATGCAAAGCAAATGCAACTAAAGAAATCACTGCTTGGGCTCCAACCACTGCTGATGGTGGCCCCTGACCCCAGGGACTCCCCAGCCTTGCCCTGGCTGAAGGTTGGCCACCAGTTGTCCCCCAACACGAGGTGAAAAGATCCAGAGACACCACCCAGGTGGAGTTCAGGGGTGTTTAACTCCCCATCTTGCACTTACTCATTTCTATAGACCTTTCTGTCTCTCAGGGAGACTCCCATTTTTCCCTCCCCTCCTGCAGCAAACACATCTCCAGCAGAGGCTCAGGATCCTCATGGCTTTGGACTTCACACCCTGAACAGCCCTGAGCTCTCACAGCCAGGCTCCCCTCTCTTGGATTCCCTCCATTTCCCCACTTCTTGCCCAGAAATAACAGCAAGGCTTTGCTGCCTAAGCTGGTTTTTCCACTCAAAGCCCTGGTGGAGCCCCAAGTCAGTGCTGGGGAGAGGCTGAGGTGGGGAATCTCTGCCCTGGGGGTGAGGGGTTGGGTCTGGAGGGCTGAACTGGGCAGAGGCTTTGTGCTGGAGACAAGCCCATGTGTGATCCTGGAGCTTTGTCCAGGGCAAACCCCTTCCCACCAGGAGATCCTTCACTACCCTGGGAAGATCAGTTTGAGCTGACAAGGAGGAGGCAGAGGAGCAGCTGGAGCAGGGAGAGAGGCCAAGGAGATGGGGAAGGGAGGAGAGGAGCAGAGCAGGAGGAGGGAAGGTTGAGGCAGCACCAGGATCTCTGTGTCTTCATGTCTTGGTGTAAGGACCTTCCTGCAGACATCAAAACTGGCAGGTCTTTGGTGGGAAATCATCTCAAAACAGCAGCTTTTTGCCCAATTCTTCCCTTATCCCGCAGTTCCTGGAGCCAACAGTCTCAGTCCTTCCCTGTTTTAGATACATCACAACAGGCAGCACTTTGCCACCCTGCCCTGCCCTCTTTTCCTCTGCGGGTGTCTTCTTGCTTCCAGATTTTCCTTGAGTCTCATCACTGAGTGTTGGCCCCTGGCACAACTCTGCCTGTTTGGGGACCTTGACAAATTCCCTGCATCAAAACCTCATCCCACTTTGGCTTCCCATCCTTTCTCTGACTCATCCTTGGCCTTCCCCACATCCACATCTCAGCTGTCCTCTTGATCCTTTGCTCACTCCTGCCTTCCTGGCCCTGCCCATTAGGTGCAAGGACACTTCTTTATCCAAATGTAATTTTTTTTACACTCAATTTCTCCAGCACACAAAGAAAACTGACATCTCAAAGTAGGTTTGGATTGGAGAAAGTAAATTGATTTATCCTGCAGGCAGATGGAAACACCCTGAGTCAAGGGAACCTCTTATGTCTTTGTGATCCAGATCACTTCCATCTTTGAGTCCTTATTCCTATTTTATCTGCACCTGCTCAGCCTAGTTTTTTAAGCTGGGTCTTGAGCAGTTATTCCCCAATTATCCATTCAGAGCTTGGCACACACAACCTCAGCCTTGTTCTGGTGATCCAGCTCCTTTTCAGGGTTCTTATTCCTGCTCAGAGACTCCTCCCCACCAGGGTAAAATCTGGTGAAATCTCCCATTCTTGGCACTTCTGGACAAAATTATTCCCTGTGAAACCCTGAGACTTTCCATATCCCAGATTTTGTGAAGTGTTCCCTCAACACCTCACCTTGAGTCTTTGATCACTTGGTTGTGTGCCCAAAACAGGATCTGAACTCAGGGAAACACAAAATCTGCAGCTTTTGGAATATGCAGAGCACGTCAGGTGACCAGCACATGAAGCAACATGGTCAGTCTCATAAAAGAAGATTTGAAACCATCTTTCCAAGACAGGTGATTCCCAGCAATCAGGCAGGAAAGCTTCTGCAAAGGGCAAAATAGGGCGAATTTGGTTTATCCTTGGAGGAAATTGGAGGGGAAATTCTCTCTGCTCTGGGATAATTACAGTAATTCAGCTTCTCTTTTCTATCGTTCTGAGGGCACAAGGCAATCCTGACAGGCTGGGAGAGCAGATTTCCAGGGAAACTGGATCCCAAGGCATCATCACTCAATCCTGGTGTGCTGAACGATGGGAATTGTGAGGGCTGGGGGAGAGGAGTGGGAACTCAATATTTGGCATTCAAAGAGCCTTCTGTGGAATATACACTCACACACATATATATATATATATATAATTTTTTTTTTGTGGATATTCCATAGAAGTTCCAGGAAGCCCATTGGCAATAATGAGCCTTTTCTAGCACAGAATTTGTGCCCACTGCACACTAAAGATGAACTTCACCAGCAAAACACTGCCTGGTGCAGCTCCATTCCAGATGTGATTCCCCTGATCCATAATCCATAGGAATATTTATTTTAGTCCAGTTAGAGCTTTTGCACCTCATTAACCACACCGGCTTCAAGCACATTTAGCACACACTTTATAGGACAAAGAACAATATGTGTGGCATTACTTGTTTTAAAGTGGTGCAGGCATATTGATCCCCACATGTATCCTCATGGAAATTCTCTTTATTCCCTTTTTTCCCCCCTTTTTAGTGCTAATAATGTTACTGTAACAGTGACCAGCACATAAAATAAGTGTTCAGAGGCTGATTCTGGCCCTGTTTTATATTAGATGTTTCTCCACAGAAGTCAAAGGCATGGAGTCAGGGTAAAGCCACTTTAGTGAGACAAAAGTCAAGCTTAGAGAGAAATAACTCCAACAGACTGAACATAAACTGTGGATTCTCAGATTTATTTTTTTTTTAAAGTTAAATAAGGATATGAGCAGAAATCTGCAGAAATTTGTTATGTTGAGTTGGAAAATGTAGAGCATTTCTGGAGATGTGAAAATGCCCAGGCATCAGCATTTTCAATTAAATGAGAAGCTGATGAGATCCGGTCATGGGAAGCAATGACCTTTAAGTCTGTGGTCGAGCAGAAAATGTGCTTTGTTTTGGGGGACTGTGAAACTAAAACTATTATTAGGAAAAGAAAAAAAGGAATCTGGAAAAAACGGTAAAATAGGAAGCTTGGGCTAAATAAGGAAAAACATATGATTTTGGGTCTTGACCCTTCCATTTCTTAGGAAAAAGAACTCGAAAGCACATTTCAGAACAAAACCACTGAAAGAAGTATCAAATTATTCTTATTATTTTTTAACAACTGCCCAAAACATTCTAGATCTTAGGACTTGTCTTCTTCCCTAACCTCTTTCATCCCCAAAACACTAACACTAAGCACAACCCAAATTCATCAAAGAGTTCATTACCTACCACTTCCTTTCCCCTTAAAAACTAAATATCGATAAATAAGCATTAACTTTCTCTCCATGTACATGCAGAAGTAAATTCAGCAAATTTTAACCAAGGTATAAAGAAAGCAGCTCCAATCCTGCCAACATTTATTTGTGCTGAACGTAGCCCTGAGCACGTGGCTGAAGGGGATCATGGTAAAAACCAGCTCCTCTTTGGTGGGTGGGAGGAGTAAAATCTGCATGCCTCTAATTAAAAGTGGATAAAAAGTTTTAATTGTTTTTATCCTCAGCTCCATCACGGTTTGGAGCAATCTTCCAAATCAAGGAGTGACAGCAGGGACTGTCCAGCACAGAGATGTTGGCAGGATCAGTGTCCAAGGGTGTCAAACATCACCCAAAAAGATGCTGCTGAGATGATTTTGGACGTGGCAGGGCAGGGGATGTGATGAGCAAACCTCTCTCCAAAGGGGGTCCCCCAGCCAAGCCCAACAGATTTAGGAATTCACTTAAAAATTTCAACACAATATTCCAGAGCTTTGAAGGAATCTTGTTTTTTCACCCCTCTATGGCACAATATTCACCCCTCTGACCACCCTGTCCTTTGTTTTATTTATCTTGTGAGTGGGCCATCATTTCAGGTGAGAAATGAGGAGAGAATTCGTTCTTTAGAAGAATCTGAAAATGTCAAGGATCTTTGCCCAGATGTGGGTGTTACACACCAGTAATAGCATTTTGCTAATGTAAGGGATTTTCTAGAAGGGATTGTGTTTTGTCTTGTGCCTCAGCACTGAGATGTATCTTTACCACAAGAACTGACTTAGCTTCTTTATATTTTTTCCAAGTTTTGTGATAATAAAAATGCAGCTTAACGAATGTGACCACTTTTGATCCCAGTCCCCTTCCCAAAACACTAATCACAACTAAGAGTGACCAGTTAAAGCAGCCAGGCAGTGCTGATGTGTAAGAAACCAGTTTGGTTGTGTGTAAAATGTGTGAACAATCATTATTTTATGCAGTTAGAGGCCCGTCAGCAGAATGAAGTCGTGTCCAGACTTTCCCCTGGGAATTTAGAGATGCGTGCACTTCATAAGGCAAAAACATACACAGAAACACCTCAGCATTTTGGGAATTCCATGTTCCCAATTGCTCAGCTCCTGGCTGACAGACACAATCCAAGCAGGAAATTTGGGCCAAATGAGATCAAAGTGAAGGCAGCAGAGCCCTGAGCACCCCTAACCCTGCTCCAGCTCCAGCTTTGCTGTCCTTCCCCTCCCAGCAGAACAGCAGCAGCCCCTGGATATTTATTCCTCACCCTGGCTGCTGTTATCTTCAATTCCTCTGCTGCCAAAAATGCAAATTCCTTTCTTTCCACCAACAGAACTGGGAGACATTCTCCCATTTGCCATATTATTTCTTACTCTCAACTTTTGTTTTGTTTTCCTGGCTTTAACTCGGGGGTTATCACATCTAAATTGCTTCACAAGAGGTTTCTGGGGAAGGGCTCTGTGCTCTGGCTCCAGGAAGGTTTGCACTGGGATGCTGTGATGGAGTATCCCATTTTTTTCCCCTGCTTTCCACCCATTTGCAAATCCCTGAGAGGTTTTGTTAACAGCCTCTGTAGATCAGCCAGGAGTTGATTAGACAGTGGGAATCAGGCTGCTTTCCCCCGTGACACCAAAGAGATGATATTTGCTGTTATGCTGGTTTTTGTTCTTTTCAATCCAATATCTACCTCACATTTAGCAAAAGCAAAACAGAATTTTATTATTATTATTTTCTATTATAACTTGAGCAGAGCAGAATACAATTTCACTGCCATTTTACTCCGTGCTTTGCACATTTAGGGTTATAACTTGAGTTTTATTTTTTTTCTGGTCTAAAGCACTGAGCGTCGTGCTGCATTTTGGCTGCCTTTAATCATATAAAAGGTGTCTGCTGTCAATAAATCCAGGCTCTCTCTGGAGAGTGGAGGGGGAGAGAGGCACATCCCTGGAAGGCTGCACATCCTGGGGAAGGTGGGGATAATAGAGGTGCTTCTCTCCCAGGCTGGAGAGGGAACTTTGTGGTGTTTTTCTGGCTAAAGATGACCCAAGCACGTGGTGAAAGGGAGAACCCCACTGCTCTCACTCTGGGCTGGGTGGATAAATCATTGTGGGGAGGGTCTGATGTTAAATACACACGTGGTGGACACAAATCCTGAGGGGAGGGTGACCCCATTCTCACCCTAGAAAGCTCCTCCAGGAGATCCACCCTCCAGAGCAGGACACTGCCCACAGGAGCTGGACATTGCCAGCCCTCCCCTCATGGCTGTGATGCCCAACCACAGCTGGGTTGATCCAGCTCAGCTTTGTCCCTTTTCCCAGCTGGGTACAAGATCCCCGGGACCACACCCAGCTTTGGGGCTTTCTCCTTTGTCCCCATGGAGGGTGCAGCACGAGCTGAGACAAACTGGAAGTGGTTTTCCCTCCAAGGAAGGTCCAACACTATAAAAATCCCAGCTGATGGGACAGGGATGTGTTTTCCATCCCCCTCAGCATCCCAGCCAGGTTCCCAAAGGAAATGAGAGCTCCACTTCCATTCCTTTGTGAGCCCTGCTGCCAGCACTGGGTACAGTTCTCTCTGAGTGTGAACTTTGCAGTGACACTTCCAAAATCCTGATTGTAAAATCCCTTGGAACAACATGAAAAGCATTGCCTGGGAGATCATAACCCAGTTTATTAAGCAACATAAGTCAGCAGTGTTAGGGGTTTCTTTGCTGAATTATGAACTAAAATAGCTTTCCAGCTGCTCTCATTCTTGCACAGATCTCCTTATGTTCTGCCATTGATCGTAGAGTTTTATATTAAAACGTCAAAAAAAAGGCACTGAAAATGTCTGCTGCATATTTATTGGTACTGTACATAGAGATGTCTTAATTTTATGGAAGAGAAACTGTAATATTCATGGTATAAGGTTTAGATCTATTATACTTGATGCTATTTCTTTGGGAAATTAAGTTTATAGACAGTTCTTTAAAATGTTCTTTATGTCTTAAAGCAAAAAAAAAAATAAAATTAATTTGATTTATATTTATTCCTGAGTGGTTTTTTATTCTAATAAGCACCCACCAAGTGGTCTATTCACAGCTGGGAAGGGCAGACATTTCCCCATGTCAAAGTTTATCGTGTGTTATAAGTGTGTAGGGTTGGGGGGTTTTATATAAACTATTAATTCCATTCAGAATACACACAGAAAATTATTAATCCTGGCATTTCCAGAGCAGTGAAATTAAACCCTATTCATGCAAGGACAAGGTTCAGACATTTCCATGAACCTTTAAGGGCTTTAGAGAATCTTGTTCCAGTCTCATCTGACTGAGTAATTTCCTATTCCACAGGTTCCTTTTTTAGGCCCTAGACACAACTGAATCTAACCTACATTTCTAAGGGTGCCCAAGTCTCATTTCTAGGAGTGGCCTTTCAAAAAAAAAAGGAAACAAAAAGAAAAAGCAAAAACAGAAACAAAAACAAAAACAAAAACAAAACAAAAAACAAAACAATAAACAAACACCAAAGATAAATACCCTGTTTTGAATTACAAATACCCATTTAACTGCTTTTTACTCAACAATAATGAGATTATTTAGTAAAACCTTGCTGTGTTTTGGGATTTCTGTAGAATTTCACAACACTAGAACAGAACAGGATTTAGGATTCGGAAAGTAGGCCTTTATGGGGATTAACCAAATTGCTCATTCTCACAATAGGCTCCCTTGGACCAAGACCATAAATTGATATTTTTGTAAACAGAAATAAAAAATAACAGAGGGAAAAATTAATTCTGTTTTCTACAGTTACACATTTGGCTGATGGGTGTCAGCTGAGGGAACAGGGGTGGCTCCAAGCTGCAGTCTGGAATTTGGGTGTTGGCATGGCTTCTCCCAGAGCCCAACAGGGATGGGTTAATTTTGTCAGGGACCATCTCCCTTCCCCAGTTAATTCCAGAGGTCCCAAAAGTAGGAATCACACCCTGCCCCTCATTTCTGGGCTGAGCCAGACCCTGCTGTGCTGGGAAGGTGTTTGTAGCATTTCCCAGGAGCAGAACCTGAGGTTGGCTCCTGCACCAGCCCTCAGGGCTGTCCCCTTCCAAAAACTGGCACAAAACTCCCTCCCCTCCTGCCTCTGATGCCTTGGGAAGGCTGAGCTGGGACAGAGACTGGACAGAGCTGGAGAATAAAGTAGATATTTACTGAAAGGCCTTTGGGATACACCTTGGGCAGGACAGGGCCTGGCCAGGGCTACACCCAAGGTGGGCCCAAAATGGTCACAAAATGGTCACAAAATGGACACAAAATGGACAAATGGTCATGAGGTCTCACTTTTATAAGTTTTGGTCCATTTGCATATTGGGGTTGAATTGTCCAATTCCAGCTCCAGGCTGTGAGGTCCCATCCTTCTTGTTCCTCCCTCCAGCCCACCCTTGTTTGTGCTT
>JBBMKD010000049.1:7583742-7596294 GCA_037834095.1 Argya squamiceps
GCCATTCCCTGTGTCCTGTCCCTCCATCCCTTGTCCCCAGTCCCTCTCCAGCTCCCCTGGAGCCCCTTTAGGCCCTGCCAGGGGCTCTGAGCTCTCCCTGGAGCCTTCTCTCCAGATGAACACTCCTAGCCTGGCCCCAGAGCAGAGGTGTTCTGCCTCAGTTTCCCTCTGCACCTTCAGGGATCAGCACACCCAGAGCCACCCTCCACCCCAAACACCTCCTGGGCTGCAACCCCCAACACACTCTGCCCTTCCCATTCCTCTCCATTGCACCTGCAGGAGCAGAGCAAGGCCAGTGGGCTCAATTAGCTCTCATTAATGGGCTCAATTAGCTCTCATTAACACCTTCTTGACCAGAGCAGCCGTCAGCCCCAGGGGTCTGTTCTTGCCCTGGCAGGATTTCCCCAGCTCAGCTCATCTCTGTCTGCACTTTCCTTTTCAGGAAAATACAGCAATGCCAAACCCCGACTGAACACTCAAACACAGCCTTGGCTTTTCCTGTTTCCCTGAGGATCCAGGATCTCTCTGTCCCACTGCAGGAGCCGGTTCCAAGCCTCAGCAGCCTCCCACTCCCTGCATTGCTGTTCTGCCTCTGCACTCCCTCTGGTTTGGGTGAGGTGAAGCAGAAGCTGCCAGAGAACCCTCTGCACCCTCCTTGGGAACAATGCCCTGATCCCATCCAGGGATGGCAAAAGTGACACAAGTGACCTCAGCAGGAATATTTACTGCTTGCACTGAGGACATATTGCACTTTACTCCTCATTTTCTCTGCCTTTCCAGCCTTCCCTTGAGCTGTTCAAGGACCTAATGTGGCCAGACTCCAATGTCATGTCCCTGGCAAATGGAATTAGTTATCCCAAACACCCCCGTGTGCTTTGATGCAGCCACACAAAATACCCCTGGTTTTCTTAGAAATAACTGATGTGTTCCCAGAAAATCATCAGGACCTTTCCTGTTTGTCTGTCTGTCTGTCTGCTCAAGGGAAGGTCCAGACTGAACCCCAGGCAACATCAAAGGAGTGTTCAAGGCTGGTTTGGTGTATTTATCCCTGTAACATTCCTGGGAGATTGGGAAAGTCCACTCTTGCAAATGGGGAACCTGGGAGACATTAAATGACTGGCTGGAGTCACACAAGAAACTTGTGGTGGGGAAAGAAAAGGGAACCAGAGAGGTCTTCCAAGGTCCCCCCTGTCCCCTGACCTGGCAGCCATCCCCTGCTGTGGGTTGTTGGTCAGGGCATGTTGAGAGGCCCTGGGTTCCCAGAGCCTCAGTGGAATTCCCCCTCCTCCAGAGCCTGAGTCAGGTGGACACTGCTGTCACCCTGCTGCCCATGCACCTCCTCTGGCCACCAGCAGCATCCCCAGAGTGGGACACAGGAGCAGGAGGTGAAGGAGCCCAGGAACAGCCAGCCCAGTCTGCTCTGGTGCAGCAATGTGTCTGTATAACACAGGCCATGCTGGTGCACCAGACAAACTGAGTAATTTTATCAAACCACCTGCAGTTTTGTTGTGAGAGCTCTCAGGAATTCAGCAAAGTTACTGAGAAAACAACAGGATCAGAAATAAGAACAGAGAGACTGAGAAACTGTCTGCAAAAAATGTAAACCCTGGCCAGGGGAAGCACGAGGTGAGGATGGACATTGACCAGTTGGGTGTCCTGAAGGATGTGCTGCCTCAGGGAGAAGCAGCTCAGCCAACACAGAGGTGTGTGCCCACATGGACAGCAGACCCACAATCTGTATCTGCCATGTGATGTGAACAATAAACAGCTTCTGTTGGAATTGTTTTGGCTCTGTTATTCAGTGACCAATTCCCCCCTCTGCTCTGGGGTCAGCACAGAGCCTGGGCTGTCCCTTGGCCTCCCTCACAGCCAGAGGGATATGGAATATTCTCCTGGGACAGAGAAATCCCCAGCCCAGCTCCCAGCTGGCTCTGCAGCAGCCCCTAGGCCAAATATCCTGGGATCGTCATTTATCCCTGGAAAAGGCTCTGCTGGGGGAATTCTCTGTGCTCAGGAAAGCTGTCCTGCCTCTCCCCACGCTCCTGCCTGTTGTGGTGGCTGTCTCCAGAAGGAAACTGGAGACAAGGCTGGCAATGTTCCTCCTTGGAGAAGGAAACCCACCCCCTGCTGCATCTCCTGAATTAGAGAAAGGATGAGGTAAAAAAGAAAACAAACGAGTTTTTGAAACCAATTTGTTTCTAACCACTAAATTCTCAGTCTGGAGGGTTTTACTTTGAATTAATAGGGGCTGTCTGTGCTCTAGGATTAAAGCTATTGATCCAGCCCTTGATTACTGTTATCTGTCTTTGTTCTTGGACTTATAATCATCCATGCAGGGTGAAAGCCTCTAATTTATGGTCTTACTGCAGAGACCCATCAGGAAGGTGCCATCAGGTGCCAGCTGGCACTGCCAGGGTGACTCTGTTGTACACTACAACTACACAGATTTTGACTTCAGAAGGCTGAAAATGACTCTTTTATTTTTGGGATGTGTCTGTCTTATATATGATTTTACACAGACCAATTTGACTGGTGAAACAAAGACAAACCTCTTCACTCACATTGGTCAGACCAGAGGGACATCAAGAAGTCCCTCTTAGGGAAAAGAATGAAACACAGGTACAGTTTACAAAAACATGTTTCTTGTTTATAGAAAATTCCCTGGGAAAAGAATTTCAGGCAACTAAAATGTCTCAGGCACGAAACCAGGGCTGCACCAGGGAGCAGCAGCACTTGGGAGCCTGCAGGTGCAGGGACCTGTGGGGCCTCCCAGAGCCTGCAGGGGAGGGAGAGCCTTCCCTGGGTCAGGGCTTCCCCAGCATTTCCCCAGAGGTTCCTGCAAAGCCACTGCTGGTGAGTGGTTACTCAGTCAATAAATCCCACTTGCAGTTTCTTAGTAATAAATATCTGCCCCAAGGGTGACTCTGTTTGCGATGAGAGGGAATTTTAGGAAGCGTTTATTAGTTCAGCAAAGCAGCTTGGTTTGTTTTTAGGGATCCACATCCTCCCCTGGTTATCCAGGGCTGGCCAGGGGGTGACCTGGGAGCAGCACAGAGCCAGGAGGCGCCAGGACATGTTGCTGTGCCAAGGCAGGGCCTCCAAGGAGAAAGTCACTGGTGGGAACTGTGGGGCTGATATTTCTGGGTCTGAGAGATTTCAGCCTGCTGGCAGCTGCTAACTTCTTCCCAAGGAAAAATTTCTCAGGCAAGCTTCTTCTCAAAACAATCTTGGTAAACAACTCTCCTTTCTCCAAACAATTTTCTCCAGGTGGTGTTTTGCTGTTTCTCTGGTTTAACCAATGGATCAGAGAGGTGTCCTTCCTATTCACCAACCATGTTCAGTCTGTATGGGAACACCTTATAAAAGGCAGTAAGAATTAGACAATAAAGCCTTTTTTTCTGTGCTCTTTGCCTTCTGAAATATTTGGAGTGTCTCATCTTTCTTTTGTGTCCTACAAGGACAGGGAACCACCTCCAGCCTGTTGGAACAAGTAGGAGAGAGGGGTGCCAGTGGGTGAACACCAGGGGCTGCTCAGGAAAGCCAAGTGAAGTCCCCTAAATGTCATTCCCATGAGTATTCCCAGTTCCTGCAGGGCCCCCAGCTCACCCAGAGGGCTGCCAGAGCCCACACATGGTGCAGAGAAACCCAAATCCCCTCCCAGACCTCACACCATGCACTGGTGTCCCCGTGGGTTTAGTGGGACACTCCATGACATCCCACTTTTCCCCTCAACCTGGGAAATTCAAGCCCCAGGTGTTGTTGCTGTTTGTCCCCATCCCCATCCAGGGGAAGCACGGTGGTTTTGATTACACACAAGGAGTGTTTATTCCTGGCTGCACTCAGCTGGGGATGATCTCAAGGCATGACTGGGTTACACCCTCAAACCCATTAATTACACAAAGCTGATGGGACAAGAAATGCTGGCATGTGGCAAAAGGTCAACCCCTGTGAGGCTCTGGAGGCAAGGGAAGGTCTGGCCAAGTGTGCACTCAAGGGGACGAGCTGACTTAGCATCCCAGACCCTGCAGCCTGCCAAACCAAGCAGGAAAATCCGTGTTTGGCTGGTTTTGCTCATAAGGAGGTGTTGGAATGAGGTCATTTGAAGGTCCCTTCCAAGGCAAACCATCCCACGATTGTGTGATAAACTCTCCCAGAAGAGCAGCCCCTGCAGCCACTCTGCTGCTGATTCACCATGGCCAGGAGGAGGATTTGTCTTCTCCAAGCCCCATCAGGAGCAGGAGAGGGAAAATCACTGCAGACAGCCTGACTTAGGGCTGAGCTTATGGCAGCACAGACTCATCTCCTGTCCCCTGGGACTTTTGTCCAGACTGTGCTCTGGATTTTCCAAGTGATTTATTTTTTCATAGGAAGCTTCAGGATTAAGTGTCCAAAGGATTTTTTTTGTTGATCTTCTTTTATTTGGCCAACCTTCCTTAAAACAGAAACTCCCTGAACATTACCTGACAAAGTCATAAATCCTCAGCATGGTGTTGAGGTTGTTGTGCTTTTGGGAGTTTGGGATGTTGGGCTGAAACTCTATTTTGGGCAAGTTTAGCATCAGGCCAGACTGTGGAATGTAGGGAGTGAAGCCTGGATGACTCCAGGAGGGCTGGGGGGATGTGACAGCACAGCTGCTGGCCCTGAGCCACCCAAAAAACCCCTGCACAACAACATCTGTCCTGATGCTGGGGGAGATGCAAAATAGACCAAGGGGGAAGGTCCATCCAGTGAATATTGCTCTGAAGAGAGCATTGCTGAGCCTCCAGGGTGAAAATGATGTGCAAAAGCTGCCAGGTGAAGGACTGGACTCAGGACTGGCTCAGCAGAGCACTGCTGGTGCTGTGAGAGAGGTGAGGATGTGGGGAGAATTCCTGTTTTCCTCCTGGATTTAGCCTAAACTCCCCAAGAGTTCCCTCACAGAGGGTCGTAGAACACGGAATGGTTTGGGTTGGAAGGGATCCTTTAAGTCATCCTCATCCCACCCCTGCCATGGGCAGGGACACCTCCCACTGTCCCAGGCTGCTCCAAGCCCCAATGTCCAGCCTGGCCTTGGGCACTGCCAGGGATCCAGGGGCAGCCACAGCTTCTCTGGGCACCCTGTGCCAGGGCCTCCCTGCCCTCATTGTAAAAAAACCCCTTAGATCTTATCTAAATTGTTCCTATTTTAGTCTAAAACCTAAAACCCATCATTCCTTGTCCTCTCACAGGTGGCCCTGCTCAGAAGTCCGTCCCCTTCTTTTTTAAAAATCCCCTTTAAAGCCACAAAAATATCTCCTTGAAGCCTTCTCCTGTTATATAAGATCTCCTTTTGAGCAGCTCCTTCCTCTCAGTTTTGTCCTCAAATGTGTTTTTTTAAAGGACAAAACATCTCCAGGCATTCATCCCTAGGATATCTGAGTTTTAACTCAGCCACTGAATAAACAAAGTGTGTTGGGGACACTCCAAAAACCCAAAGACATGAAAACTCTGGGGCTGTGTCTGTCCAGACAGACAGACAGACAGATTCCCTGCAGTTATTCCAAGGATTGAACACTCCAGATGTCACCAGAACCTCTCCCCCAGGACCCCAGTGTGTCCTTTTGAACACTGCCCCTTCCCTGTAGCAAAATTAAGGAGTTGCTGGTGAAATTTGGGGTCAAGACAAGCAAAGGAGGAGGAGGAGAGACAGGCTGAGCCCAGCACAGAAAATGGGAATGGCTGGAAAAGAAGGATTGAGGCAGGACCTGGGAGCCAGAGAGTGAAACTGCTTCTGCTCCACCAAACAAACACAAAGCAAAACCAAAAGTTGAATCTGAGTTCAGGCTTCTCCTTCCAGACCAGCATCCCTGAGCAAACTGTGATTTTCATGTTTGTTTTAGGGTTTGTTGGGGATTTTCTGTTGGTTCTTCGAGATGAGCAACTCTGTTGAGCTCCAACCATGTGGTGAACAATTGCATCAGACTTTTCAAAGGCAGCAGCCACCTGTGCACTCCTCGGGTCACTGAGCTGCTGAAAAGCCCAAATCCTGAGGTTTCTTATCAGCTAAAGCCTCTGGAGATGTGTGTGGGAGCAGATTTGGGGATCCGTTTGTGGCTGGGGCACCTGGAGCCACCCCCCTGAGCAGGGCAGGATCCTGGATTCTCCATCCCTGGAGGCACAAACTGCTGGATCCTGGTGGGTTCTGTAGCCACAACTCCAGAAATGCTTTTTTTTTTTCTCCCAGGAAGTCGCCTCTGAACGTCCCTGTCATGCTCAGAGCTGGTTCTGGGGTGTTTTTAGTCCAAACCTGACATCTCAGATGTCGAGGCTTGGGAAAATGTGCTGTTCATGGACAGAGAGAGAAAATCTGAGTTCAGGAATCCCACATCATTCCCCACCTCTAAAATTCCTCTACAGTCTCCACCTGAAGCTCCTAAAAGTTTGCTGGTCCTCTTCCAAACTTAACTCTGAAAAATACAGGAGGAAAAAAAATCAGATTAACCCAATTTTTCTGTATTTACTCCTCAGGTAAAAATCTTTGGAACCTTTAACCTCCAAACACACAAAGCTCTTTAAGCAGGGTGGGAATGAAAGGTTGATCTCTCATGAAGTTTAAGGTTTTTCCCTAAGCAAGTTTGATGATGGGAACATGGAGAGATTTGTGGCTTTAAAGTCCTGGTTTACCACAGCTGAAAACAGAACTTGCACCCCAGGGCAATTTCTGACATTTGGGTTGGGCTTTCTTTACTTTAAAGTGAGATGAGAACCAGAAATACCGAAATTCACTGAATAAAGACACCCAAGGTGTTGTTTTCTTTCCTGGGGTAAAAGGTGAAACAAAAACTTTTGTAATTCCTAACGAAATGTATTTCCCCTCCAATGACTGAAAACATAAAGCTCCCATTAAAAATACCCAATTCTAATTAAAAATACCCAATTCAGTCCATCACCTGTGGGATTATTAAGTGAAAAGGTTTTATCCAGCCTCCAGCTAAACAGCAGATCCTGAACCCTAATTAATGGCTTTCTTTTAATAAACATTTCCAAACCACTGCACAGAAGCACCATACACGTCACAGAGGAAGGAAATCTAGAATTAGAAGCATTTTGATCCCCTCAAAATGTGTTTTTATTTTGAAAGGACAAGGAATGGAATGAGCACTACAACCCTTGAAGGCAAAGGCATTGCATCGTGCAGGAAATATTTGTGAGCTTTGCACATACTTCTGCCACTGACAAGAAGCCAAAAGAATGACTCAGACCATTTGTCAGAGGAGAAAATCCGCAGCTGAGAGCCTTGAACACATGAAATATGAAACGAGAGAATGAGGGAGAATTAGGAAATGTAGCAGTAAGCAAAGGAATAAATTAAAGACTCAGAAAAGCCTCCAGAATTTACAAGGTGGTTTCCCCCAGCACAGCTTTTAGATCATCAGAAAGGCCAAAAAGAAGGTAGAGAAAACTTTGGAAAGGTGAATGGGCAGAAGGGAAAGTCACCCATGAAATTCCTTGTTTTGCCTTTCTGCTTGTTTGCAGAAAGCAACATCACAACTCACAGCTGTCAATGGAGCACAGGGAGAAATTTTGGGTTGAAACAACGAGGCAAACCAAGCCAAGACTTGCAAATAGTGACAGTTGGATTGATTCCAAGCACAGCAAATTATTGACACTGGCTGTAAAGTCGGGAGCTTTTCCTCCCACTTTTGGAACAGCAAAATTAATGTTTACTTTGACCTTTACCAGAAAACATCTCCAACCTGCAGGGACCACCCGGTGTCACCACCAAGTTTATTTTTCTTCCCTTTTTTGGGTCCTTTTGAAGCCTGTTAGCCAGAGCTGCTCCCTGGATTGCAGCCTCCACAGGACCATAAATAACTCCCCTGTCTCATGTTGCATTTTCCAACCCTAATTGCCTTTGGCTTGCAGAGGACACAATGCTCATTCCATCACTCCTGGCTGAGGGTGTTTGATTCAATTAGATGTTTCTGTGGAAAGAATGCTGGAGGTAACGGGACCTCAGGGAAAAGCTGGGAAATCTGGGGGTTTTCTGCTGTTTACCCTTCTCCTCCTCTTATGTCATCGATGAGATGGAGCAGTGTTATTTATAGAGCCTGGGGATAAGAGCTCATCCCTCAGATGTTTCCATCAGGGGGACACAGGAGCCTGGCAGAGCCCTTGGTGTCACACCCTGCCAGAACACACCAGGGAAGTCCTGCAGCAGCAGGACCCAAATTTTGGGGTGTGCTGAAATGCAGAAATGGGCAGGAGACAGAGTCACCCCAGACAGGGGCTTCAACAGAGGAGTTTCACTGAACAGAATCTCCTGAGGTTACAAATTTGGCTCATGATGTTAAGCAGAGGGGAAACATGGAGCAATATTACTACTACTACTACTACTACTACTACTACTATTATTATTATTATTATTATTATTATTATTATTATTATTATATTGGGGTTTTTATTTTATCTTTTTCTCCTCTGTCCATGACAACAAAGATTGAGGCTCTCAGGACGTGACCTGAGTCCTGCCAAGTGTCCCCTGCCCTGGTGTCCCCTCACTGGGCAGGATGGAGTAACTCTGGCCTAGAGCATGTAATCAGGGAATAAGGAAATATAATCATGGAATAAGGAAACCACACATGGAAGCACGGGAACACATGAAAGCACTGGCTCTCCCTCAGGAGGGAAGGAAACAAACACAAGTGTTTTCTTTGCCAGGAGAGGCTAAAGCAGCTCTCCAGCAGCACTTCTAGAAGAGTTTGTAACTATTAAATGAGCAATGTAAACCTGCCTGGGAATTGACAGTGCATAGAAGGAAAGCAGGAGGATACTGGCTGGGAACAAAGAGAGGGTTCCCTCTCTGCTGCCTCTTTTGGATGGCAATTTCTAGTGAAAAATCTTCCCAGAACAAAGCTGGGTCACAAAATAACATCGCTGTGCCTGTGAGTGGGGCTGCTGCAGGACACCAGAGCCAGGAGCTCCCAGTGTCCTGTCCCCCAGGCACAGCCCCTGCATGCACAGGGATGTGACAGCCCAGTGTCATTCCACGTCTGCTGAGAGGAAAAAGGCACAGAACGAGGTTTGTAAAGAACTGAATTCTTGCTCAGTGCTGCCTGACTCGAGGATTGAGTTGAATCTTCTGCCTGGGGTGTTCAGTTTGTGAGAAAACAACCCCAAAGGGCTGTGATTGCCTGTGGCACAAGGAGAAAACCCTTCCTGGACAGCAAATGGCCTTTCATGGCTCACAGATGTTCCCCAGTGATCAGCAGAGGTTGTTCTTATCTTGGTTGGATGATGCCTAATGCTCCTCCACCAGTTCCAGGAACAGACTGGGTTTCCCTCAAGTGTTTCTGTTAGAGCTGGATGGGAGCAGGTGGCCTAATGTTATAATAATAAAGAAATCTAATTCCTCCAGTTTAAATGCCAGGAAAATCAGTGGGGTTTTGCTTTTGATTCAAGGGTCTCATCCAGCTCCAAACTGCCCAGCTTGCACTGGCAGGGTGCTGAGTTGACAGGAGGAGAGGGAACGGCCTCAGGCTGGGCCAGGGAGGCTCAGGGTGGACAGCAGCAGGAATTTCTGATTTCAGGAGGAAATTCAGACAACCTCTCTACATGGAAAGGGTGCTCAGGCCTTGGCAGGGGCTGCCCAGGGAGGTTTGGAGTGCCCATCCCTGGAGGTGTCCAGGGAAGGGCTGGAGGTGGCCCTCAGAGCTCTGGGCTGGGGACAAGGTGGGGATTGGGCACAGGTTGGACTTGATGACCTTGGAGGTCTTTTCCAACCTCAGGGATTCCATGACTCTGTTCCTCTGGAGAACCAACCTCCATGACTTCACAAACTGGGATTTCCTCATCCTTTAGGAATTATTTCCATGACTCCTCTCTAAATCCTGAGGTGTGGGCGGCCCCACGCACACCTTGCCCCGGGGACCCTCTTGTTTCCTCAACAGTACAAACGATTCCAGGGCAATTACACACAAAAACCTTGAAATGAAACATTTCCTCATCCAAGGGCACAACATCTGCAGTCAAAAGGCTCCACAGCCTCTCCCTTCCTGTGCAAACAGCGTCCCACATAGGGATTAATCATCCCTCAGGAATAGCACAACAGATTTTAGAGTTGTTGGCACCTCTCCCATCTCCTCCAGAGCAGGGAACGCGACACTGCTTGAGTCACCTTCCCAGGAGCTCTCTTCAAGCCTGTGCTCATCCCCTCCAGGTGAGCAGACTTTGATTTTCAGCTCCCAGCACTTTCACTTTTCCAGTCCGGGCCAAATCAAACCTCCTGAAGAGGAGGAAAACAGCTGGCAGTGGTTGAGTGTAAACCTCACCCCACTCCAAGCAGGACAGCTAATTAAGGGCACAGCTGAACAAAATGATTTGCTCCTTTTTGCTGTAATAGCAAATTTGATCTGTCCTCCCATTCTCTGGAGCTTAGCAATATTCTTCAGCATTTAAGAGCAAGAATATCAAAAATAAAACCAGGAAAAAAAAGATTGGATCATTGGCTGAACTCACATTCCTTTTTTAGCACAAAATCTCCTTTCTAAGAACTCTCCTACTAAATATTTTTCTGGCCTCTCTGTCCATTTTGGATATGAGCTGGCAAGGAGGGAAGTGGCAAAACACCCCTGAAGGAGCAGCACTGTCCTGGTGCTTGCCCAGGAGCTGCTCAGGTGCAGAGCAGGTCAGGCCAAAAAACTGTCTCAAAAATGCCACATTTACAATGAAAAGGGTATAAATTCACCACCTATTTTCTTTTCTTCTGATGCAGAACTGGGGTTTTACTTGCATCCTAGCAAGGTGAAGAAAAAGAGGAGAATACAATCCAACAAAAAGGGAGGATTAATGAAATATTCATTATATTTCAGCAGCTCATGGAGCCACCTGATGTTAAACACAATATTAACAAATAAAAAAACCCACTTTTCTGTGCAGAATCAAACCAGGAACTGAGATTCTAGACCAGGTCTGGACCCAAATATTGTTGTGTTAAAGCAATCCAGGTGGTTGGGCAGGTGAACACAACTTTGCTCACTGCTTTGTCCCTCAGCCTTACAGGAGCTGGATGTTGCCAACATTTTGGAGTCAGTTAAATTCCCATACAAGTCTCCAAATTGATGGCACTGGAACAAAACTCAGGGGGCTTTTCCTTCAGGGTCAGCTGACAACAATTGCACAGCTGAAATCAGATCCAGAGCAGCTGTGAAGGAAAATTCAAAGTGAGAAATAAATTTGAGTGTTGATCTCAGTGAAACTCCACTAATGACTCACCCATGAAAGAGAATCAAAGGCACCAAGACAGAAATGAGGATTCAGCTCAAGGACCCAAAGTTCTGCTCACATCCATAACCTAAATCAGGACCTACCATGACGAAAATTCTTTCTGGGGGTACTTTTAATTGCCAAGAGTGGTGGGAAATTTTAAAGCTGCCTTGTACAAGCAAGAATTTCTCAAAGTGAGTTTGTGTCTGCTCATCCCCAGCATTAACTGAGTGAAATGAGCATTTTCTTTTCTCAGGCATTGCTGCAATTATTCATGAGGCAACAGCCTGAATCACTTCCAGCTGAAATTATATAAAGCTGTGGATAATGAAAGCTCTATCAGGCCTGAAGCAAAGGATTTAGTCTTTATTATACCTGCAGGGACTTGAAGTTCTGTACTGAAACTCAGAGAGGGAGATGGGCTAAAGAAACTCTTGATGAACTTGAATATATTTCCAAGGAGAGTGGAAAATTCCTTGTGTCCTTCTCCAGAACACTCCAAATAAAGCTCATTTGGAAGTGATAAAGGTTTGTCTTTAAGAGTATCAGGCTCTGAAAGGAATTTCAGCAGCATTGATGGTCTCATCAGGATTTCCAGATATTCCTGACTGCACAAGGTCCTGCCAAGTGCTCAGCTCAGGGGTTCCAGCAGAACCTTGCAGCACTGCCCCAGTCAATCCCACTTTGGGGTAAGGATGCCTCAGAACATCACTAAATGCAGCTTTCCAATCCCCATCTGAGAGGTTTTATGGTTTCTTTAATTACATCACCAAACCCAAGCTTTTTTCACAGATGTAATAACCAAAAAAAGCAATGTCAGTTATGGGAGCAGAAAATTTCTACCTGTGGTCTCCCATCTGATACTCTGTGGGACACATTTCGTTTTAAATTCAGTGCCAAAGGCACATTTTATTTTCATAAAGCTGTTCAGATCAATTGCATAGATGTAAAATATCCTAAAATGATGATGAACTTCAACAAATGAGCAAGTAAAATATGCATCCTAATTTTCCCACATCACTAAAGACCCACACTGGGCTTTTAAAGTGGGAAAGATTTCCAATGGCAGATGCAAGAACTGAAATAATTCTACCCTCTCCTAAAATGTCATTCAGCTTTGAAAATCCCATGGATTAAGTGTTGATTTAATGTTGTTTTCTTTGTTCAATGTTTGTTACTCATCAGGAACTGAAGTGATAAGACAAGGGGGGCTGATAAAGGGGAATGGGTCCAAACTGAACCCGAGGAGGTTTGGATGGGAGATTGGGCAGGAATTGTTCCCTGGGAGGGTGGGCAGGCCCTGGCACAGGGTGCCCAGAGCAGCTGTGG
>JBBMKD010000049.1:7603631-7615624 GCA_037834095.1 Argya squamiceps
GCTGAGTGACACTGCCTGTGAGCTCAGAGCTGCACCCCTGGGCAGCACAGAACCTGAAATACATGGAAGATAAAACTAAAGGCATCACCCTCCTGTCCCTGATGGCAGCAGGAGCGTGGGGTCACTCCTGTCCCTCCCAGGACTGTGCCAGGGTCCCCTCCTTTCCCTGCCCCTCTGGTTTAGCCAGAATTATAAAAATCCACAAGAAACCTCAGGATTGGCACCTTTATTTTGCAGCATTAGATGGTGGCATTGAGAAACAACTGCCTTTGTCACTCATTGAATAAATTCCTATTCCCCATCTGTCATAAAATTAAGGTCAAACCCATTAAAAACTTCTTTTCTTCCTGAACACAGAGTAAAAAATTGGCAGGGGAAGGTCGTGGTGTCAAATTAAATCTTCTCATGGAGATTAAGCTTTTTTTTTTCCTTTTTTTAATCAAAAGGTATCTAAATTTAACACAGGAGCCTCATTTTGAAATGTAACATTGAAACAGTTCATACTGAAAAATGCTGAAATGCAGGACTCTGAGCTTTAAAAAAAAATAAACAGAAAATCAATGCAGAATTCGACAGATTGTTTTGGCTGCCCTCAATTTGAAATTTCCATGAATAAGCTGTTGATAAAAATACCTTGTCCAGTTCTAATTAGCACCATCATCATCAGCCAGGGGCCACCACTACAGTCTTGGGCTCTGAATAAAATGTAAGAGTGAAATAACCCCTAATGCAAAAACCTTTCCTGTCTCCTTGCCAGGATGTCACAGTTTCCATAATTGTCCATCATTTTTTGCATCCCCAAAGTAAGAGAAAAGCAGCAAAGAGCAGCACAATCCTCCAGATTTGATGAAGACACGAGGAAGGACACACATCCTGAGGCTTCTCCTCTTTCACCCACAGAGGGAGGAGCAGGATGAGAGCAGAGCCCTGTGGGCTCGATATTTTCTGAGCCTGAGAACTGCTGAGCTCTTCCCAAGGGAAACCTTTCAACAGTTTTTATTTTTCCCAAAACAACCTTGTGTAACCAATATTCCTTTCCCATAACAGCAGGTGTTGTTTGCTGTTTCTGTTACTGAGCCAATGGGAGAGGTGTCAGCCCTATGGACCAATAATGTGTTTTCTTAGTGCAGAGTGTTATAAAAGGGCTGAATGAATTGTAAATAAACCTTCTGATTTCTGCTGCCTCCTGACTGGAGTCAAGCATCTTTATTTCATGTCCCATTGTGACACTGAGCAATGGGCACTGGTTTGTCAGCTGCAAAGTGCTCACAACACCCAGTGCGACTCTCACTCTTTCAATTCAATCAGTCTTATGCTGCTTAATTTAAGTAAATTTAGTTAAACTTCCATTAAATTAGTGAAACCCAAGCAAGCCATAGAAACAGGGGGTGGGGAGCTGAAAAACTGATGCCTGGAAGCACTCAGAGTTCATAAACTCAGATGTTTACACCTGTAAGGGTGGATGTGGGGGCTGCTTAATGAACTTGACCAATTAAAATAAATTCACATTCAGGAGGGATGTGCCAAGGCACATCATGAGGAGGCAGCTCCAGCTCCTGAGAGAAACCCCTCTGGATGGGCAGGACACCCTGGGGATCCCCCCAGTGACAACCAGGAGATTCTCCTTCCCAGAGCAAAGCTCTCCAGCTCCATCCTCTCTCTGAACTAATTAACCTGGACACAAATTACCACACAGGGCTCTCATTCCCCACTTTGTAATGGTGCTTGCTCTGGGCTGGAGGGAGATGAAGGGATTCAGCTCAGCCCTGTGCCAGTCCCAAAAGTCCCTCATGGTTCTCCCAGGATGTTCCCAACCCCTCCTGCAGCAAGAGGAGCCCTCCAACCTCTGCACCTGCTCAGCCTCTTGTCAGAGGCTGATCTCACATCAAAGGCTGAGCCTTATCCCCAGCCCATCTGGGAACTGATGGGCCACCAGCCAGCTTGGATTTCTGCCAGGAAAGGTGCTGGGGATGACTGGAAGTGAAAGAGGAGAATCTCGGGCAGTGCTGGAGGTATTTCCTTTCATTCCTCAAATGCCAGGGCCCATCCCATCCACACTGCAGGCTGCTGAGGAGATGTGTGCAGACACGAGGGAGCTGTTCAAGTGAAAGATTCCTGAATTTGCACTCTCAGGCATCTTCCCATGCAGGGATGTGCCAAGGGAAGGAAACCCCCGGTGCTCCCTGCCAACCATTCATGGCAAAGTGTTTCTCTGAATGACCTTTGGGCAATTTACCTTTCAATTTCATATTTGTTTTTAATGGAAATTAAGTAAGTCATGTCATAAAGGAGAACAACCTCAGCTAATTGGCATGTGGTGCCAGAAGAATAAATCCTTGTTCTGCATGACTAAAACATCCATATCTTACTAGAAATGGAATCTCTTTAGTCTTGCCAAGTCTAACAATATCTTCCCAGACAGGTGGGCACACACCCACATCAAAAACTCTTTTGTTAAAAAGAATAAATGCAGCTCAGCTGTCCCATTCCCTGGTGGGAAAAAAAACAACTTTTCTGCTTAAACAATCAAACCAGTGTGGTTTGCAGTGCATTTTAAACAGCAAAAGTACAAAAGGAAGCCAGAATTTGGGGTGCAAAGCCCAGCCTGTGGGCACAGAACACCTGAAATGCTGACTCAAGTGAGTCTCACCCTGGGAAAATCTGCTCCACACCTGGGTTTTGTTCAAGCTGACAAAGCCAGATGCTTAAAAGTGAAAGAATTGGCTCTCCCACTCGTTCCTGTGGGTGAGAAGGGAAGGCAGAGCTGGTGCCCGTGCCCTGCAGTGGCTCTGGGAGCTTTTGCTCCTGCAGCTGCTGCTCCCTCCTCGCCTCAGGGCAAAATCTTCTGTGCAAAGAGCTCCCGACCCCGCTGAGCCCCGCTGGATTTCCTGCTCCCCTCGTCACGATGGAGAGAGGAGCTGCTGGGACACCCAGGGGGAAAACAGCTCTGCTGGAGCAGCAGCCTGCAGGGAGAAGTGGAGAAACCTCTGAGGAAAAGCTGCAGAAAGGGAGGTGAGATGGCAGAGGGGTGGTTACAGAGCAGAGAGCCAGTCCTGGAGGGCTCCCTGTGCCTGCACAGCTCCAGGGGACACTTTGGGGACACTGCAGTGCCATCCCTGCCCCCATTTCACAGGTGGGATTGTGGAAGTTTGACTTCCATCACGCTCTGAGGGTAAAAACACCTTTGGAAGGAATTCACCTGTGCAAAACCAGAGTGAGACACAAGCAGTGGAGCATTTGCTCTGCTGGGAGAGTTCTGCACCCACTGCCTGCCAGAACCAGCCAGGGCAGATGGGCAAAGTGCTGAAATCAGGTTTAATTTTCCCTGTGGGGTTGATAACTCACCTGCAAACCTGTCTAGAGTTTGTGCTTTGTGTGGTGTGGATGGCTGTGTGAGCAAAAGCTTTTTCTCCCTGAAGAAATGACTGAAGCGCGTAAGAAAAATGCTCTGAATCAGTTCCTTGTGCTAGTATTTGTAAAGCACTTCCAACCCACAGGAGCTCCCAGAATCCATAGATCCCACCACAGGAAATGAGTGTTTCCCTCTGGGACAGGGCAGGTGGAGTTTATGCAGTTCAGGATTATTCCAGGTTGTTACCAGGCATTGAGAGGAGGCTGGTGTGCCCCTCAAAAATTTCACTTTGGGTTATTCTCTGTGGAAAAGTGCATTTTAAACAGATTTGCCTGCACCTTCCTGTTGTGCAGCTTGGGCATAGCCAAGTGGGAGCTATCCAGTGCTGTTTGGGGGGTTCTCTTTCCTTCAGAAGAAAACTGGAGGATGTATTTCCTTACACTCCAGAGAGACAGAGCACCCAGCAAGCAGAAACAGTGAGACAGAACTAATTCAGTTTTGAGATTTGTTAGGATGGGGTTTATTTCCTTGCATCCTGCTCCATGGTGATGCCTTTGTGGGGCTACCTAAAAACAGAGGCCAGACTAAATTCAGGGAATAAAAAGAAGGTGTAGTTATTGAAGTGCCTTCAGGTACAGTTTGGGCAGACAAAGGCCCCCAGGGGCTACACCCAAAATGGACAATGGTCACAGGTTTTCACACTTTTATAAGTTTGATCCATTTGCATATTGGGGGTTAATTTTCCAATTACAGCTTCAGGTAATGAGGTTATTTACCCCAAGTTTGCTGCCCCCAACTCACTTTTGTTTCCATCTCTCAGGCCTGAGGCAGTGAGGTGTCCTTGATTCCCAGCCTGGAGAGGAATTGTTGTGTCTGCCCAAAATGGGGAAGCAGCAGCTCACACTGTGTGTGGAGTTTGGAGTTCTACACTAAAGAACTGCAGGATTACAAATATATAAAATATATAGCAGCTAAAATCCTGAGGGATCAGTGGTACCACCTGGACCATCACAGCAAAAGCAGCAGTGGCTGGGGGGATGTTCACTGAGGCACAAACTGCAAAGTCCCAGCCTGCAAAGGCCCACAGCAGCCTCCTGGCTCTCTTCAAAACTCCAAACAACCTCCCGGTGACATTTCACCACCCACAGCCTCGGGACAGCTCTGCTCCCAAGCTAAACCTTCCCTCAGGGATATTTGCATGGCCACTTGGACGAGGAGAGCTCTGAGTCAAGTGATCAGTGGGTGCATCTTGTAATGGAAAGGACATTTCTCTCAGTGAGAGATTTTCCTGGCTCTGACGTAACTGGGAAGATGATTTCAGCTTTACTGTCAAGCCACAACCCCGTGCTAACCGTGAGGGTTTGCTGTGCCCACAGCAGGTTTTTACAGCTGGCATTTCACACCTGCCACTCCCTGAGAGGCAACACCCTCCCAGGCCCAGGCTGTCCCTGCATCCCCACCAGGGATGGGGCAGCCAAGGGATGGAGGGACAGCAGGAAAATGGTTCTTTTCATTCCAGCACCTCCATCCCAACCCCTCAGCCTTCCATTTGCTGTGGCTAAAGTTTGGCAGAGGTGATGGGAAGTGATGAAGAGGTGCAAAGCTCTGAGCACTTTGCCTGTTTACCTGAGCACCAGAATCTTCTGGAGTTTGCAAAAAACCAGGCCGGAAATTGCTCAATGACAAAATTTCTATTCTTTCTCCTTCCAGTCAGGCTAAAAATAAAATAAAACCCTTGTGCCAGGCTCGTTTCTGCTGCAACCACCCTCATCTCAGTGGAGTTAATGGGGGTGAGGATGAGTCTTTACCGTGTTGTTTTTCAGCAGTGCAACTGCCAGTCACAGCCAGAGCAGGGAAACAGAAACCAGTGGTGGGTGAGGCAGCCCAGCACTGCTCCCCTGGGCTCCTCACCACCAGCAGCTCCCCAAAATCCACCTCACCTTCTCCTGCTCAGCACCAACAAGGTGTCTGCAGGCAGCTTTTAGCTGGGGCAAGACCCAGCTCAAACCCACTCCTGTAAAGTCCAGGCTTTGTGTTAAGGCAGGGGCTGGGTGCACCTTAAGGAGATTGGAAGCTCTTATAGCCTTGCTCTTCCCAATCTTTTATAAAATTAACATATAATTTTGGTTTTGTTTGCCTGTAGATGAGGCATTTCTCCTGGAAGTCCCACGAAGAGTGGGGAGGAAACTTTGTTATTTCACCCAGGGTGAGAAGGAGCATTGATCAGCCTGATGGCCAAATGGGCTGTGCTTCCACCCCAGCAGGGCCACAGCTGCAGCTGTGACAGGGTCAGTGCTGCTCACTGAATTCCTGACCATCCCAATGAGGTGCCAGGAGACAGGAGTATGGGATAAACCAGGCTTCTGCCTGGACACTCTTTTTCCAGGTATTTCCCCATTCCAGTACAGTCAGCTCCCACACAGGGGTATTTTTCTGCACCTGAAAGCCCATCCCAGCATCACCCCCCAGCTGAGCTCAGGGGAGGGACAAAGCCCACAGCATTTGGGGACATTTTGCTGTGGCAGGTCACAGAATCACAGAATATCCTGAGCTGGAAGGGACCCACAGGGATCACCCAGCCCAGCTCCTGTCCCTGCCCAGACCCCCCAACAATCCCACCCTGGGCACCCCTGGCAGGGCTGTCCAAAGGCTCCTGGAGCTCTGGCAGCCTCGGGGCCGTGCCCATTCCCTGGGGAGCCTGGGCAGTGCCAGCACCCTCTGGGGGAAGAACCTTTCCCTGCTCTGCAGCCTGAGCCTGCCCTGGCCCAGCTCCAGCCCTTCCCTCACATCCTGTCACTTGTCAGTGTCACAGACTCGTGTCTGTCCCTCCTGTTCCCCTCACAAGGAAGTTGTTGGTCCACAGAGTGTGATAGGAAGGAGACACCAACCCTGGCAGTCTGAGCTCTGCTGGGAACAGGAGCTGAGCAGCACAGGCAGGGCTTGGCTGTCCCAAACAGCAGCTGAGGACATTGCAGAAGCCAGAGGATGGCCTGAGGTGCCCCCTGGGAGAGTCTGTGTTGTGCTGAGAGGTGGCTGCATCACTGGTGACAGGGGAGAAGGGAACAGGGCCCAGCTCAGGGGTTTAGAAAGCAGCAAGTCCCAAGTGCCTTTGAGGACCTGTCTGTGTGTGGCCCTGGGCCAGGATGTGGCTCTTCCTTTGGAGCCCCTGTGAACTCCCCACCTCCCCTCATGCTGCCTCCCACCCTTCAAAGATGTGTCTGTACATCCAAGGGATGCCAGAGGGCTACACTCAAACACAAAACCTGGCAGAGTCACCTCAAAACAGACCTTTTGGAGCCCTTTACCTCTTGCCCCACGCAGGAGAATCTGCTCCTGAGGTAAAGTCACACTCCAGCATCATTTGACATCCATAGCCACTGCCATGCTCAGAGACATCTCTGAGCCCTGCAGGACAGAATCCTGTCCCTGCACAGCACCACTCCAGCCTGCTGTGAACACAAACCTCTCCACCTCCTGCCAGGGGAGGGATGGGTTCAGCCAAGAGGAGAAGGTTTGAGTCTCCCTTTTCCACCCGCTCCAGATCAGCCTTGATCTGCCCAGGCCCAGCTGAGGGGGTGGCTCAGGGAGTCACTGATGGATCTGGCTGCATTCCTGGAGGTTCCATGCTGAGCCATTCCCATGGAAATATCTAACATGAGCAAAAGGAATCAGCTGTGGGCAGTCTCTAACACAGAGGAACGCATCGTTGTTAATAACTGCAGCCTAAATCTTACCTGGCTTGGAGCAGGCATCTGCCTTCCTTCTGCTTTAAAAATAAGGTGAAACCACCAAAATTCTAGTGTTGGAGCTCAGAGCTTCAGCCAAGAGGTTTAATGGTTATTCTGGTCCCACAGCCCAGCTCAGAAAGCAGAGCAGCACCTGAGGCTCCCCTGGTGTCTGGTTTGGGTGTGGGTTTGCTGCTGCAAGTGTAGATCAAACAGGAGGGATGTGCCTGAGCAGGAGAGGATTTTCTAACGAGCATTTCAGTGAGAGGATATTGCTCTGCACTGTGTGACAGGAGGATGAGAACCGAGGCAATGAGGTGACAGGTGAATTCCTTCTGCTAAACAGGAACTCTGTGGGCTGTGCTGTCACAGGCTGGAGGGAGATAAGGCTCAGCTCCCACTGCAGAGATTTCAGGAGGATTGATCACTTAAAACCCTTGCAATGTCTAGCAATGGTAATTATATTTCATACTTCTGATGACTAAAAAAGATCCTCCAATATCTTAGGGTGTGTGTGACAGGGAGAACGTGGAGCTGAGCATTCCCTTGGGACAGGATGTGCAGATCACTGGGAGAGAAAAGAGTGGATAAGGTTAGATTGACATGCAGATCCTGAATTTTCTCCAGCCTTTGCTCATCTTTCTAAACAGTTTTGAGCCAGGGATGGGAAAAAAAAAATAAAGCTCAAGGACACTTCACTGATGTATCCAAAACAACAGAGTTGTGCCCTTGAGTTTCTGGCCCTGACTCCTCTTGCTCAGTTACCGCAAATGACTTCAGCAGCCACCTCTAAATCATCTCAGAAAATGCATGGAAATATTAAGCCACAACAACAACAAGTCCACCCCATCTTTCCGTTCAGTCAGAGAGACATTTACCAACATCTTTGGGGCTGAAACAAAAGCCCAGAACAACGGGCTTTTAAAAAGCGTCACCCGGGAAAAGCCCCGGCTCCTGCCCGCCCCTCTCCGTCACCAGTTCACAGAGAACAGGTACAGGGGACAAAGCTCGAGCAGGAAACAAAACATTGGGTGGAAGGGAAATTCAAACAAGGCCCGATGGTTGTGCTGAGGTCGGGAGTGCTTCCCAGCACCTCGCTGGTGTGACCTTCACCCCAACCACATGAGAAAGGGCTTTTCACAGCCCCGGGCCGAGATGACTGACTGCTGACTCAGGCAGCAGCCGCTGGCACAATTACTCACTTTGTCCCTCCGGCTGGTTTTTCTGCTCTCCTTCTCTGTGCCAGGCACTGGGAGGCACCTCTAGGTCTGTACCTTCAGCAGCAGACAGCAGTCAAAGGGGATTGAGCCCAAAACTCTGCAGGACAATCAAACTGCTCTGTGCTGGCTGATATGGGGCTTTTTTTTTTGTAAAGATGTTTTGCTTTTTTGGCTGTCCTTAACAACTCTTAGCATTTATCCTTTCCCAAAAACCTACCTGCTCAGAGAGATTCCCACAGGCCCTGCAATAACAAAATTGGTTTGTCTTTTCTGCACCTCTGTGCCATGTGAATCCCTCTAGCATGGGGAATGGGCTGGAAGAGCAGAAATGAGCCTTTTGTCAGCCATCCCAGCCCATCCTTGGCACTGAGCCCAAACCACTTCGTGCACCTTGCCTGGGACCCACCAGGACACTGTGGGGAGGTTCCCCTGCCAGTCCGAGTGAGCTGCCAGCTGTTGAACACATCTGGGGGTTTGATGGATGTTCCTCTCACACCACTGTTGAGTCCTGGGGCTTCTCCTGCTTGACAGGGACAAAAGAGCCTCCTGTCACCCGTGTCGCTCTCCATGGGAGCCCCAGTGCTGTCCTTGCTCTGGGATACTCAGGGCTCTGACACCTCCTTCCCCTTCCCACTGTTCAATTCCCAGCAGGCCCCTTTTATCCAGAAAGGTGGGCAGTGGCTTCCAATCAACCAGCCACCATGGCTTCATTAAATTAATTATCCCTTCCAAACCATCAGGCCTGAACCTTCTCTTTGGGTTCTTGTTTTCCCTCCTGTCACTGCTGTGTCATGCCTGACCCTCCTGCTGGAAGGGTTTCAGAGGCTGAAAAGAGTTTTTGAAGATGCATCCAAAGGGTTGTGCTCCCACAGGTGCCCCATGGTAACCTCTTGGCAAGGCTGCACAAAGCCATAATTAATTCATGCTGCCTCTGAGCCAGCTCTGCAGTCCTGCAGCCCAGAATTTTCCTCTCACTCAACTTTTAAGCTCTTAAAGGAATTGTCTGAATTCAGTGCTGAGCCCAGCAGAGACATGCTGTCGCCCCAAGCAGCATCTCTGGGGGATCACATCCCCTGAGGAGCTCTGCAGACCCCTCCCCACCAGCCCTCCACCCTCCCCTGCCTGCACAGGGGTGTCTGGAGGAGGCTCCTGCCCCAGCCCTGGGCAGGGTGAGGAATTCATCCCCCCACTGGGGCAAATTCCCATTTCCCTGTGTGTATTTCAGCTCCATCCCTGGTCCCTGTTGTCACTAGAGGACACGAAAGGACCACACTCACCCGTCAGGTTGTGAGAGGGAAGGGAAGGGAAGGGAAGGGAAGGGAAGGGAAGGGAAGGGAAGGGAAGGGAAGGGAAGGGAAGGGAAGGGGTTTATTTTGGTTTGGGGTTTAAATAGGGTTTGGAATTTGATCAGGGATTGGGGAACGAGAGTAACACCTCTCTGACCCCAGTGGTCAATTTAGAAGTCCATCAGTTTGTCCTTCCCCTTGGAAGGAATGTATTATTTACCAAACATCACTTGTTGTTTTTCTTACAATTCACGAGAAAGCTCCAGTCCAAGAATGAAAACATCAGAAGGCTGAAAAATCAGGGTGTCCTGTCACCCTCCTCTGGCACCAATATCCCAACACATCCCACCAGCCTGCACCAAACAGATCAAGCTTGCCTTGAATTCTGACTTCCCCCAAGCATGTCTCATCATTCCAGGGAGGAACCTGCACCAGATCTGCCCCCTCAAACCCCACAGCAGCCACAGAAACCGCGTGTCTCCTCCCCCTTTTCCACACAGCCAGGCAGTTTTGCAAGCAGAAGGGCTGATCAGGACAATCCTGCCAGTTTGCCTCATCACCCACAAGATTTTCCTAATTTTGCTGAGATTTGGAACCACCCCAAGAGACTTGATAGTCTTTTTTGTTTGGCTGTGAGTGCTGGCTCAGACTCTTTACTCCCCCTCCTTTGACAGGAGCCAGAGGAGTCTGGATGTTTGCACAGGAGACACCTGAGAGGTGGATACACCAACAAATCTGTGATCTCAGATATAAATCACTCCTGGGTGCTCTGGTACCTGACAGTGGCAGCTCCATCCATCAGCAGATCAGTTATGTTAATCACATTCCTAAATAACTCACCTGCTGCTATAACGAGATCAAGGTGTGAATGAGATTTGTCTAACACTGTCCTGAGGGGCAGGATCATTCATCCAGCAGGAACTCCAGTAGAGTTCTTATCCCTGATGTTTAACCTGATAATTCCACCCAAGAAAACTTGTTCACCCCTTCACCTTTATTGTTCTGCACCCGTTGTTAGTTTTGAGAACATGAAACGTCACGTCTGCCCTTCCCATTTTGGGTTTTTCCCCATCCCCACCTGCTGCCATACCAAGCAGAACCCACTCAAACACCCAGAAATGACTGGAAAGCTGCTGTTGAGAGGCAGAGATGCTCAAAAATCCTGCAGCTCACAGTGGGCCAGGGTGAGCTCCTGCTTTCATCATCAACTTCCCCTGTGAGCAAAAACCACGTCTGGCTCCCTGTGCCCTGGCTTTGCCCGTGGCTGAGAGGAGGTGACGTGGTTTTGTCACTTTGGGTGATTCACAGTGTGGTGAGTCCTCCCAGGGCAGGGACCTCTTGTTGCTGACAGGGCACAGGGACTCATCCAGGCCTGCCTGGGGTGGGAGCAGGGCTGCCCGTGGTCCCCACAGCTCCCTGGGGTTGTCACCAGCACAGGGAACAAGGCTGCTGTCCTGTCTCCTGTTAGTCTGAAGGGCTCAGGGTGGTGGAATGGGAATGGGATCAGCCCAAGCAGCCCCATCAGGGTCATCTCCTGCAGGCCTGGAGACGTGGCAGACCCTCCAGGACAAAAGGTTTTCCATGCCTGGAGTCCATCCCAGCAGTTGTACCTAACAGAAATACCTCCTCCTTTTGTATTATACATTTTTGGGAGGTTGGAAATGACCTTAAAAACCATCTCATCCCACCCCCTGCCACGGGCAGGGACACCTTCCACTACACCAGGCTGTTCAGACCTGGCCTTGGACACCTCCAGGGATGGGGCACTCTCTGATTTTTAGATGATTCCACGATTTTGGGCAAACCTAGCTCCTCCAGACAAGCCCTGGAGGTCGGTACAGGGAAGGGCTTTTCCCTTCTCCAGGCTGGGGACAGAGCAGCTTTCTGAGCACATCCTGCCCCGTGTGACAGCTCAGGGCACGGCTGTGTCAGCTGCTCCCCACACGCTGATAAGGCTGGCACAGATCCCCCCCGGGCTGCACACACCCAGGGATGCCTTTATCACCCGTTTCCTACTGATAAGGAGCTGTAACACAGATAAACCCGGCCTGCACTGAAGGCCCAGGTGTGTCACCTGTCACCCAGTGTGTGGCAGCTCTTTCACAGCCTGAGTCACCCAGAGCACCCAGGGACAATCCCCGGGGACACAAATTCCTCCAGTCATCCACCCCTCAGAGGGATAAAAACCCTTCAGAAGGATGGGTTTGTCCTCGGTGTGTGGAGAGATCAGTGCCTGGTGTGTGATGGAGCTGAGCTGAGCATGGGAAATCCCCAACTGGAAGGGAGTGAAGGGATCATCCAGTGCCACCCCTGTCCCTGCACAGACCCCCCACCAATCCCACCCTGGGCACCCCTGGCAGGGCTGTCCAAAGGCTCCTGGAGCTCTGGCAGCCTCGGGGCCGTGCCCATT
>JBBMKD010000049.1:7655473-7669266 GCA_037834095.1 Argya squamiceps
CTCGGCCACCTTCTCCGCGGCGCGTTTCTCGGCCTGCAGCAGCTGCTGGATGCCCTGCGACTGGCTCGCCATGGCGGCCGCTCCGTCCCTCCGGCCGGGCCGCGGCAGCGTCACTGCGTCACCGCGCCGGCCACGCCCCCAGCCACGCCCCCTCACAGTGGGAACCACTAGGGCGCGGTCTAAGCCCCGCCCATATACCCGCCCCCGTGGCACCGCCCCGCCCACTGGCGGGCCCAATCATTTTAGCTCCGCCCCGGGATCGCTTGGCCACGCCCCCATAGCACAGGCCCCGCCCCCTGGTTTGTGAGGGGAGCCCCTGACCGAGGCCGGTTTGACCGAGGCCAGTTTGATCTCTGCTCCCCCCGTTCCTGAGCCCTTTCTATGTCCCCTGCCACAAAATTCATTTAAACCCCTGCAGAAAGGCAATGATGGGTTTTTTTGTTTCTTTCTTTCGTGGTTTCTAATCGCTGGAACTGCGGCAGACCCCGGATGAGCAGTGACAAGGGCACCAGGGATGCTTTGGTCCCTCCTTGGGCTGTGGCGTCTCCTCCTCACTGCTGGCATGGCGGGTGTCACCGCCAGCACAGAGCCACCGGTGCTCAGAGGGCTTTACACTCATCCATCCCCAGCACAGAGCCACCGGTGCTCAGAGGGCTTTACACTCATCCTGGACAACCTTTGCCAGGAGCTCCCAAAAGAGGCAAATGTCCCCCGACCACACCCCCCATCCCACCCAACCCTCACCCATCACATCCCAGGGGCCGTTGAAAGCCCTGAACGCAGCTCCCCCAGCACTTTTGGAGCATAAATTACAATTATTGTCAAATAATATCGCTCTGATGAAGCCTCAGAGCCAGGACAGTGACTCATCGCTGCCGGGAGAGGCGGGGGGGATGCTGCCGGTCCGCCTCCTCCATCCCCCGTGATGGAAGGGACAGGAGACAATGAATCAAATGCATATTTATAGTGCTGAATAGGAATTGTGAGTGTTTTCAGGGTGACCTTCAGCTGGGCCCAGTGATTAAGTGAATGGGTTTAGCGTGTGCATCCATTCAGGGGGATATATGCTTCAGTAAAAGATGAAAGAAAAGATGGGGAGAAGAGCTCGGACCGTAATTCTGGGGTTTGAAGAAAGGCTCGAGTGCTGGGATGGGGCACTGGGAGCAAAAGGATGAGCTGTGATATCCCAGCAGGGCTGTGCTGGCAGAAGGAAAACCCAGAAATCTTGTCCTACATTATCTGGGGCAGCTCCAGCCAAGGGGACATACTCAGGTGCTGTGCTGGTTGTCAGGGGGCACAGGAAATCAGGAAGCTTTGGGCTGGAAGGGGCCTCGTTTACTTCCAACCCACCCTGACATGCTGTCTCTATTCCAAAATATGTCACAGCCAAAAAAACTGCTGGGGTCAGCTGGGGTAAACCCAGGCTCCTTTACAGCAGTAACCCAGAAATGAAGTTCTTCTCGTCTGACCCCAAGCCCCAGAAGCCCTCCTCTCACCTCACACCAAAGCCACAAAATCATTAAACCTTCCCTCTGACTCCCCCGATGCCCCTCAGCCCCATTCCCATCTAGAAACCCATCATGCTCATTAGCTGTTCCCGTGTTTTCAGCAGTGTTCCCTGTTAATTAGATCACTTGAGCTGAACCCAGAGGTGACCCCAGAGCAGGATGTTCCAAAGGGGATACCAGGGATCAAACAGGGTTTGGAGCAAAGGGGTCCAAAGGGGTCTGACTGTGCCCTGAAGTCACAGGCAGCACTGGCGTGTTGTTTTTCTCCTGGGTGATGGTGATGTTCAGACTCAGAGCTTCTGTCTGTAAGGTGATAATGAGAACAATGCCCTTTTCTGCCCCCTGAAATACTTTGGTGCTGATCAGACTAAATTTTCAGACAAAAATTCTTCTGAATTTCAGCTCTAGGTTGCTTTAAAAAAACCACATGATGAGTTTTTAGCTATTTTATTTTGACAGTTAACAAATGAGACGATAACATATTCATATTTAAAGCCATCTTTTCCTTGGTTGTGTTGCTTTCTGGTTTATGACTGCCCAAAAGCTAATTGAAACCTCATGGTGTGCGTCACATGAAGCACATGTGAATCCAAATGCTGTTGTAACAACTTCCCCATTCACTTAATGTCTGAAAGAATCGCTTCTTGCTGGTTGCAAAAAACAAAAACAAACCAAACCCCATCATTTCCAATCCTCAGACTCGCACAGGTATAAATAAAAGCTGCTGGAACCACTTGAATTTTACCAGAAATAGGTTGATAATTAATCAGCATCAGGAGTACTTCTGAGCTTGGCTTTTATTCCCTCAGATTCAGGGAAACGAGCTTGTCACTTGCTGTTAGAGGAGGCAGCTCTTGCTGACACTGACATTGGCATCCCTTTATTTGTCCAGCACTGGGTAAAAGACATCTGAGGATGAGAAACTTCAACAATCCTAAATTTCATGCACCTCACATTCAACAGAGACTGAAGGAAGGATATTTATAGGAGGCTGAGGCTGCTCCTGCTCTCTAGGATGGGAAAACAAATTATTAAAATAAACAAATAAAAGGATTTTTTTTTCCTTTTAGCTGTTTCCACAGATCACAGTAATGAAATTTAAATTAAACACATCTCTTAATTAATTTCATTCTTTTTCCAAAAGCTTTTTTATTTTTCTGCAAGCTTTAAATACTTATTTTCATTTTGGAGCTGCATCTCTCCTCGCTCTGCTTTTGTTCTGCACTGGATCCCAACTCTAAGCATGTCTCACACAGGTTCCTGAAATACCAGCAGATATTTCTAGAATAAAGAGAAAAAAATACAGCTTGTTTTTGCATTTCTGTTAGTTTCCAAGCCCAGGCAACACGTGCCATGTCTCATGATCCTGCCGTCATTAAAGATTCCCAGACATATTTGGGAAGAATGAGATTTTAAACTGTCTGGGCCCTTTCCAGAGCAGGTAATTACATCTTTCCTCTCTAAATTCCCTTGCACTTTCAATTGGATGTGTTATTATTCTCCATTCCCCAAGTTAAACTGTTATGCTGTGCAATTGTCTGTTTTTTCAAAGAGGTTTTGTGTTCACCCCTGGGAATTTGAGCTGATCTCTCTCTTCTGAGGTTTAATCCATTCACAGAAATGCACTGAGGTGATGCAGCTGTTGGATGTTGATAAAAAAAATCATTGGTTGATTATTAAAAGATGGTCAATGAATGATTATTAACTCGCACTCATATTTTGGATGGATTTTTCAATTTATAAATGGATTATTATAAATCAAAGTACAGCATTAGCAGTAGAATTTACACAGATAAATCAATTAAACCCGAAATGCACAAGTTAGTGCCACTTGTCTGTACCTGACCTGTGCCAAGAATTTGGCCCAAATATCCCAAAATGAGGAAGAAAGCTCCATTTCTCATCTGCAGTCGCTCTGTGATCAAGGACGATTTAAAGCCCGGAGTAACCCGATTGCAGTGATGGAATTACACCAGAATGGACACATTGATATTGTAAGAATTGATTTTTTTTAAAGCAGTTTTAGAAGCCATATTTCTGTGTCAGCTCCTGTTATCCTCCTTCAGGATAAGAGAGCTGCTTTGGGGTGATGCTTGGCTGTGCCAGTGGCTCACATCACCCACCAGGCTCAGTCTCATATAAATCAGGATCTTTTGGAAGAGCCAGTGCGGGAGCTCTGTTTATATATTCTGTTTATATATTCTGTTTATATATTCTTCTGTTGGGATGAAGTGTCAGTAGACTTTATTAATTCCTTATTATTATTAATTACTATTAATTCCACCAAAGGAAATCTCCATTCCTGCTTCCTTGACATCTCCTGGAGTCCATCCTTAACCAGAGGTCAGCTGTCCTTTGCAAAGGACGTGGCTGGGAAGATAAATGGACACAAGACTGAGTGTTCCCCACGGGGTATCCGTGTGTCCCATCCATGGGATTCCTCCTTCAGGGAACATCCTGGGAGGGCCCTCATGGACTCACCACAGACCTTCTGGACCAGGATTCTTGGATGTGACAGCAGAGCAAAGCAGCTCCTGGAGTAAATACAGTAATAAATAGCATCTCCTCCAATGGGCAGCACCAAAGGTTTGGCTGCTGAAGACAACTTCCAGTTCTTCATGAGAGCGTTATTCCTGCTCCACGGGGCAAAAACACACAGACAATCTTGGTTTTCCCCCACCATAAAAGATCTTTTGGCTTCTCAGTTCTGCTTTCTGTGCCCCAAAGCACTGAGTAATGTCACTGTGCACTGTGGCACAGGCACACTGACTCGCAGTGATGGATGAGACAATCCCTGCGGACGGAGATTGTTTGGTGCTCGGAGCTCTCGGAGTAAATGACACAGCACAGCACAAGCTTCATTATCAATATTGCCTGGAAATATCAAAAACACCGGAGCCCGCGGTTTAATTTGGATGCTTATCATAAGCTGGGGAGGAATGGAAATGTGTGACAATAACAAAACACTGCAGCAGTGATGCCAAGCAGCCTCGAGCAGCTGATGGATTTCCAGGCCACGAGGGATGGAGCCCGCGGGTGCTGGGGGATCCTTCTCCAACACTTGTTCAAACAAAAGTGATGCCGGGAAGTGACAACATCTGGAGCTCCAGCAAAGATCCCTGCGGCCTCTGGGGCCTGAGGAGATGTAGAACAAGAGCTGCTGATGTGCAGCTTCCTCGTGGGACTGCTCACATCACTCAGCTGCAGGGCTCCTGCCTGCTAAATGGAGCAGATTTTTCTCCATAAGGGCAGTGGAGCGATAGACTCTTCGCTGCACAAGTTCAACCAAACACTCAGAATTACCTCAGGAAGGTGAACTTCCCTCGCTCCCAGCTCAGAAAGTTTGGAGCCTGAAGCCAGACAACAAATAGCTCCTCCAGGAAGGTTTTTCTGAGGTACATAAGCACCTAGGCATGCAGATAGCTACCTAGTGGAACTAATTTGTTTACAACGTTCACGGAAAAAATCTTAATAACCAATTTCTATATTTAGCCTCAGTGCCTTTGAAAATCCAAGCTCTACATCCCTGTGCTCACTGTGCCCATCCACTCCTGTGCGACTATGGGAAAAATCCAAAAATAAACCTACAGCCAGCACGACCCTCTAATGGACTTGATTTTGTCAAAACCAGCCCAAAGGCTGCTGCCCTGCTTTGGCCATACTGCACCTGCAGTTTGGACTCTGAATTACCCAGCTCATTGCAGAATCAAGGTTTACCTAAATTGCCCCCTAGTTCTCCCACTGCTCTCCCCTCTCCAGATCAAACCCCTGCTCCATCCTGCTTGATTTCCATCGTGATTTGCCAGACAGCTCTCAGCTGCAGGGAGAAATAAAATCAATCTATTTTTCCACTCCCTCATCCAGCAGCTTCATGCTCAGCCCGGCATCGAGCCTCGTGCAGGCACCATGAGCTCCCCAGCAATTGGCCACCACCAAAGCAGCCCAGGGCCATTTGGTCACTGAGTTTCAGAGCTGCAGGAGCAGGGGCTGCAATGATCTGCCTGGCTGTGCCACGGGCTCAGGAGCAGAGTTTGGCCTCTGTGTAATGGGATTGCACTTCAGTGGTTTCGGGATATTAATAGCGGGATTAACCTGAAACAGCCGCAGTAAAAAATTGATTATCAAGAACAATAAATCATCTCACACATGCAAGTAGCCTGAGGGGTTTTTTGCATTGCAAAGCCATGAGTTTCTCTACAGGACTGTAACAACCCCCAGCACGGAGCAATACCCAGGAAAAAGCCAAACAAAATATGATTAAACTATTTTGGGACTGCAGAAAGCAAAGGAGGAGAAGGCGGCTGGATTTTAGAGCTCTAAGGTACAGACACAAGTATGTGAGTGCTTTTTCTGCCCCTCCCCACCTCCACCTGCTGACCAGTTCTTTCCAGAAAACATTGGGAATGACTTTGCAGGGCCTGGAGCCAGGACAAGATGTGGCTGCTGTGGGCATGTAGGACATGGGAAGGAGTGTGGCTACTTCAGCATCCAGCAGGGCAGTGATGGGCCGCTCCCCCTGCATGCCAGAGCCCTGAGCTCCTGGGATTTGCTCCTGCAGTTTTCCATACATAACCCTTGGAATGCAGAAGGGCTGCTGGTAAAGGCTCAGCCTGGTCCAGCTGCCTCCCCCCCACAGGAAGAGGGATCCCACAGAGCTGAGATGTTTGAAGGACACTGAAGCACCAAATGCCCAAATCCACCCCACAAAACCCACAGCTGGAATATGAACTGTCATTTCCTTGAGGCACAAGTGAATAACTCCTGCCCTTGGACTGAGTCATCTGCTCCTGACTCCTGATCCAGACAGGAAACATTGAGTGAGCCCTGCTCACACCCAGGGAGGTGAATTATTCCATGAATTGGGGCAGATTCCTTGACCATCAGCTGTGACATTGCCATGCCAAATGCACATCCCCAGAGCTGGAGAGGAGCATGGCTGAGAGGGAAAAAGGATGTGCCTCTCAGCCTCTGAAGCAGGCTATTTATAACATCAAGGAACATTTCAGGGGATCATTTTAAAATATTCCACAGGCACAGAAGTGGAAAAAGAGACATTTGGTTTGGGATTGGAGTCCTCTGCTACACCCAGTCCCCATCCACACCAGCAGGACTTGGAGCACACCAGTGCCAGGGCTCTTGTCACTTCCAGCTGTCTCCTGAGTACTCTCAAGTGCAGTTCAGCTTGTCAGGAAAATTAATCCACAAACGCCAGGGGTTTATGTCCAAAAAGGAGACAGAGGAGTCCTTTTACTTTATTCCAATAAAGGAAGAGGCCATGGGGCATTTCCCCTGGGGTCTCTCTAATTTTGGAGAACACAGCCTCCTATTTATCCCAGTTTCCCGGCCACATTTCCCTCTCTCTTTCCCCATTGGCTGATGTACTTGAGAGTTACAGACTGCCCAGAGTGCCTGATCCCTAAAATTCCCCTTTAATGTGTAACCCCCCCTTCAAGTTTTAATTCTTGTGGAATTTAAGGGAATTTTCCCCATTCTTTCTTTAATCTTTCAATATCCAGTTTTATTTATCAGCCAACCTACAGTTTGTAAAGGCAAATATCTCCTTTTCCATCCAGCAATCAGTGGAATCCTTCCCATTGTTTCTTTTATCTCTCAGTGCTGGTTTTATCTACCAGCAGACCCACTGCTTCTTTGTAAAGACAAATCTGGCATTCCTCTCAAGCTGCAGGAAGGTGCTCAGGTATTTCTGCAGCTCAGAAGGTCCCTGTCCCTTCCATCAGCTGTGATCCACACTGGGAATCTGCAGATCACAGACCCTCCCCAGCCCTGTGGCTCTCCAGTGCTCGAGGAATTACAACACGGCTGCTCCGTGCTCCCTGTGAGAGGCTGAGAGTGGAGCAGAAGAGACACCAGACACACATTTCTTTGCAAAAAGCCCAAACTTCCCTGTTTAAATCCCTTTGCCATGACTGATGGTTGGTATTTAAACAAGCACATCGTGTTTCTGAAGCAGTTTATCCACTTTAATTTAAAAGTTATATTTATAGAGCAGGACAGGAGTGCTGTGCAGCAGCGGGAAGTTACAGTCCCCACTGTGGGCTGCAGGTGTCTTTTTGCAGTAACCAGCACATAATCACTGCTAAACTGGAATAAGCACCATCGATTGCTGTCTCTAATAGAGGATGTGACTTTAAAGAGCTCACAACACCAGGCTGTTCAAGCTTATTGTGTTTATTGATCGAGACTGTGAGGACCATAATCACGTGTGAAATGAAACACCAGGTTATTCTTCATCAGCTGTTGGCTGTTCAAAAGAAGCAGCCAAAACTGCCCAAATGGCACCAAACAAGAGCAAAGGCTGCTGTGAGAGGGTTCATCACCAGCCCCTGAGCACAGAGGGCAGTGCTGGGGGTGCTGCAGGCAGCAGCCACCAGGCAGAGCTGGCTCCTGACCTCTCCTGGGCAGAGAGCAGAGCAGGAGAAGCCAAACCCCACACAATCCACAAAACGTCTCACCACCAGGAACAAGAGGGGAGGCAGCCCCCGGCTTCGGGTGCCAGCACTGCAAAGAAAATATAGCAGCCAGCAGATTGGGCAGCCTCTCATCTAAATCAGAGATCAGGAGTTTCCTCTTCAAACCTGAACCTGGCTGCATGAAAACCTCATTTTCATGCCTTTTTTAACTTGCCTCTTCTCATGCAGTGCCAGTTGCTGCCCAAGCTCCGGAACTGGACTGTGACAACACAACACAGCAATGATCACTCCTCACCCTTTTTTTGCCATATCATGTCTCATACACGACCCCACAGCCTGGGCACAGCATGACAGCTCCTCAGGGCATGAGATTCCTGCCAAAAAGGAGTTGTGGTTCCAGGGAGCAAAGGGCAGCATCCTCACCAAGGACAGCACTGCACCCGTTGAGGAGAGGAGCTCCAGGTTAATCAGGAATCACTTCCAGACATCCAGAAATCTCATTTCCAGATAGGTCTCCAGGAAACCAGTCAGGAACCCAAGGCACAAACCCACACATGGCACAGCACAACCTGAGCCAAGGGCTGAGCTGAAATTCATCTCCTGAGCCCTGCAGTGAGAGCCAGGGGTGAGACCCCAGGTGGGGCTGCCCAGGGTAACCAGAGCCAGGTAGAACACAGGGATGGAGCTCCTTTAAGGACTGGTTTTACTTAACAATTCCTAAATTACACTGGCAAAAGGGTAGGATGTGCAGATGAAATGTCTTCCCTGGCTTTGGTAGTGTCCTCCCTGTGTTCCTGGCAATCAGCAGTGTCAGGGGCTGCCGCCATCCCTTCTTTCACCAAATCATCTCTGCTCTCTTTGTCTCTGTTTTCCCCAACTTCACTCCAACTTTCCCACCACAGCCTCATTACAGATGCTTTTCCCAAGGAACACCTACATGATTTAATGCCTTTCTGGTGCCTAATCAAGCATTCTGCTTAAAGAAGTCCTAAATGAGTCTTGCGTGTTCCTTGTCAGATCATTAGCCACGTTGGCTTTCATGCTGTTTTCCACTTAAATCTGGGCTTTAAGTGTTTTCTCTCCCCAAGTTGTTCTAAAGCATCGTGTGCTATTTATCAAATACAAGGTCTCAGTTGCTGTTCTGGTGCCACAAGCCCCCAGTGCTGGGGATTTTTGCAGTGTCCTGACGTGACACTGAGGCTTGAGCTCCTGTCTGCTGTGTGTTGCTGTTTATAGCAACAGTGAGCACTCAGCCTATTAAAATTTGGGTTTTTCTGTCTGTGCCTTCATAAGAAAGAGGTGACCAGAGTCTGGTGCTTGGGGAAAAGGGATCTTTGGTGTAGCAGGTTGGTAGTTAAATGTGCAACACTACAGACAGCCCTTGTTTTGGAGGATGTGCCCCTATGCCCCAAATCAGGGAAATTATTTGGTTCTTAGAAAGCCAAAAGAAGTTCAGTGGTGTTTGCAAAAAAAAAAAATAAAGTCCTTTACAATTTGCTGCAGGCTGCATAGTCACCCATGTGAGAAACAGCCTTGCTTTTTCTAGCATTTCTTGTTAAAATCCCTGCCAAGTCCCCTGCCTAAAGGGTAATTTAGAATTTACAAGGTTAACACTGCTAGCAGCCTCCTGGCCTATGGATCTGCATTTTTATACATATCCCAAATGCACATAATTTGCCACTTAAATGCTCTGCTTTGTACCAGGGGGAGAAAAGGTTCCAAGATCAAACACTAGGCAGTGTCTCCTAATAAACTCTCCTAAATTGCTGTGGAACAGAGCTCACCCTGCAGGGAGAGCAGCTCCAGGAGGAACAGCCTGTGTGGTGCAAAGCTGCAGCCTCCCAGCACTGACCACTCTCAGAGACAAATTAATTTAAACAGGAATTACTTGTGCCAAAACTCAGCAAATGTCCTGTCACCAGAAACTTGTTTGAAACTAAAAATCTCCCTTTCCTTGGGAAGGAAAGACAGCAGGAGGGGTGGGAAGCTGAGGTGGCACTGGGGTCCCCAGTAGCCCAGAAGGAGCTGCAGATGGGGCTCACCCAGCCTGGGGTTCCTCTGCAGCTCTGAGAGCCTCTCTGCACTAAAGGAGCAAAGGGAAAAGGGGAAAAGGGGAAAAGGGAAAACCAGAAAAAGAGCCATTTTCCATCAAGCAATGGAGCAGGGGCCACCCAGCTGCATCTTCCCCATAGAAATCCTGCAAGGAACTTGGATGAGGAAAACTTGAAGCCCTGGGAGTGTTTATTGGTGGCAGGAGAAGGGAGGCTGGAGGGTGTGAAGAGGGGAAGGCAGGAGCCAGGTGCTCCTGGCAAAGCTCAGGGAGGAGAATTTGGCTGCACCAGCCTTGGGTTGTGTGGATTGGAGGAGCTGGAGGTTTGTAGGGAGCAATAACAGAGAGAAATAACTTTGCAAAGCAGTGGGAAAACACTGGGATCTGGGACACGCACACTGCTGGGAGAGCAGGAATGAGAGGTTAGCACAGCCCCTGTGGGCTGGGGTGTGAGCACAGATCCCAAGGGCTCCTGGAACCCCAAATCAACAGCCTGGTTGCCTTCCCAGCTCGTCCTCTTTGTGTCCAAGGAGGAGGGGGGTGACAGGAGCTGTCTGTCTCTCCTGCCTGGCAGCTGGCAGCTCTCCTCCTCCTTTATCATCCTGCCCAGCTCATTGCCAAGGTTTTATGCAAAGCAGAAAAGCCTCATTAAGTGATGCTGACAGCACTCCCCTCTTGGTGTTAGATGTGACACCCATCTAAGTGAGCAAAATGTTCTGGCTGGGTTAATGCTTTGTGCAGGTACAGAGTGACTCGGGAAGGTGCAGAGTGGGAAGAAATCTGGCCTGGGGAGGAAGGGGAACTGACTGAGCCTGCAAAGTGTGTCAGTCTCAAAGTTGGGAAACAAGCCCAGACGTCCTCATTGCAAGTCTGATATTCAGCTGCACATGCCAAATGCCTTCTGACTTCCCTGACAGAGCTCCAGGGAGCAAATCCAGAAGGACAGTGACATCTCCTCTGATTTATCAGCGTTTCCTGCAGTCCATGGACAGGCAGAGCTTGGATTTGTGCTCCAAGCCCCATCCATCCAGCCTGTGGAGTTTTCCTGTGGGATTCCTTGGGGTCTGGTCCTCAGGGGTTCAAGAAGCATTTAGACAATGCCCTGGGGCACAGGGTGGGATTGTTGGGGTGGCCCTGTGCAGGGCCAGGAGTTGGATAATCCTTGTGGGTCCCTTCCAGCTTGGGGCAGCCTGAGATTTTAAACCAGGCAGCTCTGTTGCAGCCAAAAGTGCTGCTGCATTTTATACTGGGTGAGTTGGTCCTGCAATTCCTCAAGGCTGGAACTCCTTCTGTCCATCACTTTCAGGAGCATCTGACCCAAAAAGTGCCAGCTCAGACCAAATCCCTGTGGAAAACGACTCCATGTCATGTCCAGAGGTAGGGTGGGAACACCACCAGCCATGAGCTGGGTACCCAGAGGGTCTGAAGAGACCAGGGCACCTCTGGAAGGGATCCAGAGGGTGCCACAGGGCTTTGGCTTTGATTGTTTTTCTCTGAAAAGAGCTGTGCTGATGGTGTGGTGGGAGCAGAGGGCTGGGACAGCACCCGTGGACCTCCAGGGAGTCCTCCCCTCCCTACCTGGGCAGGTACAGGGAGCACCAGCACCCTGAACTGCTGGCAGCCTCCATGGCAGGGGGGAATGGCAAATTCTGACTCCTCTGGATAACAGGAAAAGAGGTGTTGAGATGGAGAATCCAAAATTAAAGCACTCTGGGCATTGCCAGTGGTGTTTTTTTGGGGCTGCTGGCAGAGCAGGGGTGGTAACAGCACTGTGCACACAGAGCCCTGGGTTGTGCTGCTGAAAGCCAGGAACTTGGAGCTACTGGGGGAAGATTCTCCTGAACTGGTGCCTGAGTGAATCCCAAACACCTCAGAGCACCTGCTCCCCCAAAAAGGGTCAGACAAGGATTATATCATCCCTTTTTTTTTGATAATTCCCTTATTATGGTGGTCTGCAAAGGTTACAGAGGTGGCAGCTGTGCAGCTGAGCCTTGCAGTGGCAGGAAGGGTTCATTTGCTTCTCCTCTGCTTATGCCATGTTTTGTTTCCATCTGTCTGCTGGAAAGGAGAGTAGAGGACGTACAACTGCAGGATTTGTCAGACAAAGCAGTGTTTAAAGTATCCCAGCTCCCTGCATCCCATTCCATCTCCTCTCCTGTGGCTTGTCTCATTCAGGATATTATTAACTCCCTCTCTGCAGCCGTGGCTCTGCTCACAGCACAGCATTAAACCAAATAGAGCAACAGCTGCTTGAGATGCAGCAAAATTCATCTCTCTGCTCTATTAGCTGGAGGCCTTGGCCCACACCAGGGAGAAGGCGAAAAGCAATTCATCCAGGAAAGCTGGAAAATTCAATCTGTTTCACCAGAGAGGGAGGTTTAGGCCACATGAGAATCCTTCTACTCCAGAAGTCCCTGCTGGCATTCCTGCTCTCCAGCAAGGACACAGTGACAGGGAAATGTTGACTTGGAGTCTTCATTCAGCTGCCCAGACCAGCAGCTACTCAAAGCCTGCTATGAATGCAGTTGTCTTAATACAGTTTAGGCTGAATGAAGATAGTTTTGTTCCAGGCTAAATGAGGTGTTTTTAATGTCAGCTACTAAATTATCTCATGTAATCTGCTGGCTGCCTCCTGCTGAAGCAATGAGTGCCTGTGCTGGGGAGAGGCAGAGTAATTTGCCTGCAAATGTCTTCAGAGCAGCACGACTGTGACCTTACACTCTGAGACTGGTGACAGAGGTGCTGCGGAGCTGCCAGGAGCAGAAATCCCTTCCCCAGCCCAGGGAGAAACCAGGAGGAGGCAAAATAATTCAGGAGAGGGCTGAGACTTGTTGCTGGCTGTGTCTCTGTAGAGAAATCATTTCCTCACTCACCATTTAGATTTTATTTATTTACCAGCTTTTTTTTTTTTAATGGGAATCTCATTGATGGTATTTAGGGGCAGAAAGTGGATGATGAAGTGGGCAGCTCTAGCTCAATCACAGACTGGTTTGGGTTGGAAGGGACCTTAAAAACCATCTTTTTCCACCCCCTAAGGACACCTTCCCCTAGACCAGCTTGGTCCAAACCCCCTCCACGCAGCCTAAATCCAGGTTCAGGCTGGAAATTCAGGAATGGCCACTGTGCCCAGGGACTGAGGCCAGCTTTCTCCTCTGCTGTTTGACTCCTGATGGCAGCAGGAGAAAGGATGTGCTGCACCAGAGCCCCCTTCTGCTCCTCCCAGCTGGCAGCACTTCCCTCTTCTCCCAGAGCAATTCCCTGACTCATTCCATGTGTGTGTGGAGCAGTGGTTCCTGCAAACCCTTCATCCCCTGCGGGCTGCCCCGACCGTGGCCACCCAATTTGTGTGTTCAGCACCTTCGCTGTCCCCGCAGGGAGCTGGTGGGACCAGGGCCGGTGTCTCACACCCAGGGCAGAGCTGCAGTGTCCCCGTGTGCCCAAGGGCTGCTGTGCCCTGCTGTGTTCGGGTGGATCTGCTGGATTATCCACGTCATGGCCCTGCAGGGCTTTGCTGCCTCTTAGCACCCAGTTAAGTCCCTGAGGGGCAGAGCCCTCCTTACTCCCTCTCCTCCACTGAGGGAGGTTGTTCTTCCAGTGAGAGAAACGTGGCTGGAAACAGGCTGGGCACTGTGGAGTCCCTCATGCCATTAAAGGAATTTCCAGCTGCCCTGCCCTGGAAAAGTGAAGATTAAAGACACCCCAGGTGTAAAGAAGGCTTCTCCCCCACGGGCCCTTGCAGACATTGTGCAATCCTCTCTCTGGGTTTGGCAAGTCCATCACCCAGCCCATGGCATCCCCTTTCCC
>JBBMKD010000049.1:7747099-7764915 GCA_037834095.1 Argya squamiceps
TCATCCCCTCTCTCAGCCCCTCCCTCATCCCCTCTCTCAGCCCCTCCCTCAGCCCCTCCCGCAGTCCCTCTCTCAGCCCCTCTCTCAGCCCCTCCCGCAGCCCCTCTCTCAGCCCCTCCCGCAGTCCCTCTCTCAGCCCCTCTCTCAGCCCCTCCCGCAGCCCCTCTCTCAGTCCCTCCCGCAGTCCCGCTGTCCCCCAGCCCCGTCCCCACCGCCGGCCGCCCACTCCCCGCACCCCGAGGTGAGTTGGGGGTGCAAAGGTTCCCCACCCCACTGCATTTATGGGGGGGTTGCCTCTCTCACCCCCTTTTGCTGTGCCCACAGAGCCCTGTGCTGGTGGAGGGTCCTGGGGGGACAGCAGGGGACAGCGAGGGGGTGGCAGACGGGCTGTCCTGGCCCCTGTGGCACAAGCAGGACCAAGTGGAGGAGGATTTCGGGGACCTGCTGGAGCAGTGAGTGCCCTCAGAGCGGGGCAGGGGGGACACGGGCACGGAGCATGTCCCCAAACCCACCCGCGGGTCCCCCCAGGTACAAGCACTTCAAGTCCTTGCCGGAGTCGCTGAGCCTGGAGCAGCTGAGCCTGGCGGAGAGCGGGTCCCAGGAGGAGGTGGATGCACCCACGGCAGGGGACGGTGGCCCCAGCAAGGTCCCCTGCAGGACACGGTCACTCGAGGAGGGGCCCAACCTCGAGACCTTGCCCTTGTAAGTGCTGTGGGAGGTCGAGTCCCCGGGCAGGGTTGAGCAGGAGGTTTGACATCAAGTCTCCAGTTTTACTCAGAGTTAACGGCCTCCGTGGGAGAGCTGGAGCAGGACATTTCCCCACGTCTGGGGTTGCTCTGCCCCATCATTCCTGCTCCATCCCCTCCCCACAGGCACCTCCCGGAGAGAAGAGCTGCGACGCTTCCCCCCAGAGGACCCCCAAACCTGGGGGAGACACGGGGCCACCCCTCCCCTGTCACTGCTGAGGGGCCACCAGCCTCTGCCAAGTCCCCCCTGGAGGTCCCTGGGCCACCACGGGTGCCCCTGTCCGTCCGCAGCAGCGGGACAGGCAGCGCTGCCGCCCAGCGCGGGCCCCGCAAGGTAAAACTGCAGGTCCCCAGCTGAGAGCACCCCCAGAGCCTCCCGGGGTGTGGGCACCCATCCTGCTCTCCCCGTGCCTCGGCAGGAGCAGCGCATCGTGTCCCCAGAGACCGACAGCGGCTTCGTGGGCTCGGAGGCCAGCAGGGTGTCACCCCCCGTGCACACCCCCGAGCACCATGCCCCCGGCCCAGGGTACGGCCCCGCCTGCGGGAATTGGGCTCTGCCTGCGGGAAATGGGCTCTGCCTGCGGGATTTGGAGGGTTGAAGAGGAGCAGGCACGGCGGGAGAGGCACTGAGGGTGTGGGGAGAGGGGTTCTGCCGGGGTCGGAGATGTGCAGAGGGGCCAGGGGTGAGCCCTGCCCGCATGACCCGACCCTTCTCCAGGACTCCGGGCTCGCTGGGACCTTCCATCGCCATCCCCAGCACCCTCCGTGCCCCACGGAGGAGAGTGACGACCCCGCTTCCCTCCGAGACAGCGCTGATGGGCACCTACCCCCCGGCGGGCACAGGGGGGCCCCTGCTGGGCACCCCCAGCAGCCCCTCACAGGGCAGCTCCCCCCCTCGCTGGGCCGAGAGCGCGGGCAGCGAGGTGGGGCCGGACCCCGACGGTGACGGCAGTGAGTGCACAGGGACAGAGATCTGTGGGGGCCTTGGCTCTGTGGCTCTGGTTTATGGGGCTCCCAGACCTCCCTCGTGGTGCCGGTGTCACCGGTGTGCCGGTGTCACCCTGCCTGGAGGGAGGTGTGTCCCAGTCTCTGCTCTCTGATCTCACTGTGCTCCCCTTCCTCCCCAGCTCACACGGACTCGGAGGTGGGAGACAGGAGCTGTGCCAGCGCCGGTGATCACCCCTCAGCCATGGCCAGGAGCCCGACCAGCCCCCTGCCATCCCCCGAAACGCCATCCCCCACCCTCCTGTCCCCCGACCTGCCGTCCCTCCACTCGGCTCACGGTGACCTGCTGGGCTCCCGAATGGAGCGCGAGTGAGTGGCCGTGTCCCCACCGCCCCAAACCAGCCCAGACCCCCCCCGGGGTGACCCCCCCAAAGGCACCCAGTGCACCCAGACCGGCCCCAGGCTTGGTTTTGGGGAGCGTCCCAGCTGCTGGATGCCGGTGGTGGGGAGGGGGGATCTGGGAGGGGGCTGCTGATGCTCCCCCAGGGCAGCCAGCACTGCTGGGGTCCCTGCGGACTGCAGCCCCCCGCTCAGTGTGACATCTGTCCTGGGGCAGCCAGGCCATCCGGGCGCTGCAGGACGAGGTGTGGCGGCTGCGGCTGAGGCTGGAGGAGAGTCTGCACCGCTCCCGCAGCTATCCCGAGGGAAAAGCCACTCCTCGCGTCACCCCGGCCAGGAGGCAGCCGGTGACCGGCAGACCATCATCCCCCCAGGACGCTGCGCCCTCGGGGTAGGTGGCAGGGGAGGCCTGGAGGGTGTGGGGGGACACCCCCAGCCTCAGCCTGTCCCCCCCTCTGCTGTGACCAGGGAGGGGTTTGGCTTGAGGGGGCTGCCAGCCTGGTGGGTGGAGGTGGTGACAGCATTTCTGTCCCCCCCGCAGGGACCCGAGCCCCCCGGCGCGGGGCAGGGTGGCCCCCGGGCTCACACCCACGCGGAGGGACAGGTCGGCATCGCTGCCACGGGACAGGCCGGAGCTGGATCTCGGTGAGTGGGACCCCACCGGGGTGGGGACAGAGGGGACACGCTCCTCCCTGCACGCCACTGCCCCTCCCCAAATGCCGCAGTGTGTCCTGGGGCTGCAGCACCGTGGGGACCAGGTCCTGGCGGTCCCACGGACCGCTCAGTGCTCAGCCCAGGGCGGGTCCTTCAGTTCTGGAGCGCGGCCCCAGCAGATCCCACCCCGCATCCCTTTCCTCCGCCGCAGGCTCCGAGTCAGAGCCCGCCCCCGCCGGGCCCCGGGCGCCCCCCGCCCTGCGGAAGCACCTCGGGAAGCCCTCGGGGGCGGTGACATTTCGGGGACAGTACACAGGTGAGTGCTGCTGGTGGTCGGTGGTGGGGCTGAAGGCGATCACCCTCGCCTTGGCTGTGCTCACGCTGGCGTTTGGCAGGGACACGGTACCAGGCGGGGACACCACGTGCCACCCCGGCACCCCGAGAACAGCCGGGCACCTCGGGGTGTCCCCGATGTCACAGGGGCAGGATGGCATCAGGTGAGTGGCCCCCAGCCCTTTCCAGCCTTCCCTACCACCCCTAAGAGCTGCTAATGACCCTAATTAATTAACTGGAGAGGCTTAGGGAGGGGACAGACAAACCCATTCCCCACGGCCTGAGCTCTGGCACTGTCCCCCAAGGGGACCAAACTGGGCAGCTCTGGGGATACCCTGACCTCGTGGGGGTCCTGCACAGATCAAGCCCCCCTCGGCATCTGTGTTTGTCTGTGCCTTGTGGGCAGAAATATTTCCTGGGATTCTTGGGTTGCCTGGGATTCCTGGTGTCACCGGGAGCAGTGTCACCTGTCCCCAGCCCTGTCCCAGGTGCCAGTACAGAGCCCACCTTTGCAGACCCCCCTTGTCCTGCAGGGAAACCCCCCCCTCCCATCTCATCAGCCCCCCCGAACCGCTCAGCTCTTCCCAAACATCCCCGGCTGGCTCTGCACGGGACATTCCCCATTTCCTCCTTCCACAGCTGGATTTGGGGGAGGCGATGCCCCCCGGCAGCCCCAGCACAGCACCCCGAGGAGGACGTCCTGCCCCACTTGCCGGGCACCCATGGGCCCCTCTGCGCCCCAAGGCGGGGACAGAGCCACACACGGTGGGTGGTGACAAGGGTGACACGTGCCTGGCACGGCTCCTCCCTGCTTGGGGGCTGGGTGGTGGGACAAAGTACAACCTGAGCCGCGCTTGGGGACTGTCCCCACCCAGCGGTGGCACCGGGGGTGATGTCATCTGTGGCTGCCACTCGATGGGCACACCTGGAGACACCTAACCCCCGTGGGGACATCTAACCCCCGTGGGGACATCTAACCCCCGTGGGGACATCTAACCCCCCTTGGGGACATCTAACCACCTTCCTCCCCGCAGCAGAGCGTGGCCCTGCTGGCTCCTGTCCCCCAGCCCCTCAGGCTGGAGCCGAGAAGCCGGAGCAACCCGGAATTTGGTACTTGGCAGCCACCCCTGCTGCCACCACCACCGCCACCGTCTGCCTGGCACCTGTCCCCCTCGTGCCTTATGTGCCCTCTGTGCTGTAAGGATGCCCTGGGGCTGGGAGGGGGTTCGGGGGGCTCGGGGGAACCCAGGAGGGGCTGTCCCCACCCCAGGGTTGGTTTGCCCACGGTAATGGGGTGACACGGCCACCAGGTCCTTTGGGAGCAAGGCTGTGTTTAGGGGGTGGTGCTGTGGGCATGGAGGAGAGGGATGGAAATAAGGTGGAGTGGGGGCACAGAGCCCTGAGGGGACACAGAGCCCTGGGGGGGTCACAGAACCCTGAGGGGGCACAGAACCCTGGGGGGGCACAGAGCCATGGTGGGGCACAGAACCCTGGGGGGGGCACAGAGCCATGGTGGGGCACAGAAACCTGAGGGGGGCACAGAACCCTGTGGGGGAACAGAACCCTGAGGGGGGCACAGAACCCTGAGGGGAGAGCACAGAGCCCTGTAGGGGCAACAGAAACCTGAGGGGGCACAGAGCCCTGGTGGGGAGCACAGAGCCATGGGGGGGACGCAGAACCTGTGGGAGCACAGAACCCTGAGGTGGGCACAGATCCCTGAGGGGAACAGATCCCTGAGGAGGCACAGAACTGTGAGGGGGCACAGAACTGTGAGAGGGGCACAGAACCTTGAGGGGAGAGCACAGAGCCCTGAGGGGGCACAGAGCCCTGTGGGGGAACAGAACCCTGAGGGGGCACAGAGCCCTGGCGGGGAGCACAGAGCCATGGTGGGGCACAGAAACCTGACGGGGGACACAGAACCCTGTGTGGGGCACAGAACCCTGTGGGGGACGCAGAGCCCTGAGGGGAGTACAGAACCCTGAAGCGGGGAGCAACCCTGTGGGAGGGCACAGAGCCATGGGAAGGCACAGAACCCTGTGGGGACATAGAACCCTGTGGGGGGCACAGAACCCGGAGAGGGGACACAGAGCCATGGGGGGGAACAGAACCTTGAGGGCGGCACCAAACCCTGTGAGGGCACAGAGTCCTGAAGGGGCACAGAACCCTGAGAGGGGCACAGAGTCCTGAGGGGACACAGAGCTCTTGGAGGTCACAGAACCCTGTGAGGGCACAGCCAGTGATCAGCACCGAGCCCATGTCACTTTCTTCCTCCCAGCTACTGCTCCCCGGCAGTTCCTACCTCAGCCCCAGCCCTGGCCGGGGTCCCCCTCGGTGCCACTGCTGGACCCTGGCGGGCAGAGCGTCCCTGCCGGCCCCAGAGCCACCACCGCGGCCTGAGCCTGGAGCTGGAGGAGCTGGAGGAGCTGAACTGGTCTCTGGGACGGGCTGTGGAGGCCGCCCAGAGCGTCAGGCTGACCACCACCCGCATGAGCCGGGCGCTGGCCGCGGAGCTGGGCCGGGCGCGGGGCCTGCGCGGCTCCTGCCTCTTCTGAGGGAGCCGCGGCCACCTCCGAACCCTCCTGCCATGAGGAGGAGGACGAGGAGGATGGGACACTCCCTCAGTGTCCCTGCACTGGGTGCTCCCTGCCAAATCTGCGGGCAGCAGGGCTGGAGGTGTCTCCTGCCCTGGCTCCCACCCTGGTCCTGCTCTCCCTGCAGTTTCTGCATGGCTTGTCCGTCTGTCTGTCCGTGTGCAGGATCCCCCTAAGCTGCAGGAGGGGGGAAGGTGTGGGCAGAAGTCTCCAGCATTCCTCAGCACCATCCCCTGGCACCAAGGGGGTGGCCCTGTGTCCCCACCCAGGGCAGTGGCCACCCCACCCTGAGCACTTCAGGGGATGCTCTGACCTCGTGTGGGTCGAGCCCCCTTGGCAGCTGTGTTTATTTACCTCTGTGCCTGTGTGGGCAGAAATACCTGGGATTCCCTGAGATTCCCTGGGATTCCCTGAGATTCCCTGAGATTCCCTGGGATTCCCTGGGATTCCCAATTCCACCCACCCATTCCAATTTCCCAACCTTTAGGCCTCCTCAGGGGGCTGTGCCCTATTCCCTCTGCCCTTGGACTTGAACCCAGCAGGATCCTCCCTGGGGAAACTTACTTTTTTTGGTGGTTTTTATGTGATTTTTTTTTTAACTAGTAAGCAGCTAAATCACTCTTTTGAGTGTTGATTGATGATCTATAATGTGTGTGTATGATATATATGTGTGTATCTATAAATGGATATATCTAGATATAGGCATATCTATATTTAGTTATATGTCTATATCTAGAGAGACAGACACAAATAGATCTGTGTATGTACAGATCTGTATCTGGTTCTATAGATATATCTTTCTACAGATACATATATATATCAAAATATTCTGGTTTGCATTTCCAGCACAACCCTGAGGGCATTTGTGAGGTTTTTCTGGTCATCCCTGGATGTAGCCACCCACAGCATCATCCAGGCAGAAAATAAAATGAAGGATTTGAGGTTTTCTCCCTGGGATCCTCAGGGACTCTGGGCTGGTAGACGAAAAGTCACCTGCTGAGACCTAAGCAGGTGTGGGGTCTGTGGAGCCCCTGTTCCTCCCAGCTGGGTTTTGGAGGAGTTAATGCCTATTTTTTTAGGGAAAAGGATGTGTTTGGTGCAGCTTTTCCTGGGATGGGTCCAGCCAAACCCCCTGCCCCACCCCCAGCACCTCAGCCTGTGTTTATCTGTAGGACCTACCTGAAGTGCCAGTGTCAAATGTATTTATTTTTGCTTTTATCTGTTGTACAAACACCCACATTTGGAGGGGGGATCAGTGAGTGACTCAGGTCTGGAGCCTTTCAAGCTCCCCCTGAGCCTGATCCTGACACGAGCCTGGAGGGATTGGGAATGGGGCTGTCCCCTCCTCCTTTTTTTGGGGTGAGAGGGCTGGATTTGGGGGATTTTATAGAGGTGTGGGGGATTTTAAAGAGGTTTTATGTGTCTCTGGTTGCCTCTGCTCATCCCCGTGCCCCAAGACAGAAGCTGTGACCTCTCCCAACCCATCCAGGGTGTGATGGGAGCGTGTGGAAACTGTTGTTAATTATCTGAAATGCTTTAGCCAGGACCAAATCATGGGGTTTTTTCCTTATCCCCTATTTTTTAACGCCCAGCAGAGCCACTGGGGTGGTATTTTGTACAAAGAAATCACCTATTTTTGAAGGAAATAAACGCCGTTGGACGACTTGTGTGCTGATTTTCCTTCCCAAAGCCACTCCTAGGGGGGAGGTTTGGCATCACCACACCAGGAGCCCTCCCTTGGGGTTGGATGGAATATTTTCCCATGCCTCTTCCCTGTTTTCCTGGCCCTGAGGGAGCAGCACAGCACAGCCCCAGTTGCACTAGGGATGGAGATCGCTTTTATTTAGTCACTCGAGTGCTTTAGTACAGAAGAACAGATATACAGAGATGATACATGTTTGTGCTTCAACACTTTCAAACATTTAGATTCCAGTAATTTCAAGGTAAACAAGTTCCAAGACAGACTAGATTATTATTTTTTTTAAAGTTTTCCTTTTTGATAAATTATTTTTTATATAAATAACTGTAACAGAAAAAATAATAATAATAATAATGTCCAACATACAAGATCCTGAAGCATTTGCATTGCTAAACCAAGGAGGAACAGAAACGGGCTGGGAGACCAAGGGGGAACCAACAAATATCAGTGCAATGATACAGCCTTTGCCCTAAAAATATATATTTAACTTTATGGGCAAGGAGCAGACGGGCAGGGAAGGGAAAAGGGGGGGGCTAACCACCAACGAGGCAAGAAAGAGCAATTTCAGGGAAGGAAAAAGGGGGCTCACAGCCTTCAGGGGGAAGAGAACAAAACCATAGACCCCAAAATATTGCAGTGCATCTAATGGCAAGGGAGAGGGGGCAATCCAGGGGCGTCAAATAAAAACCCAACTAAAATCAGAGGTTTGGGGAAATCACTATACACCAAGCTCGTAAGAACGTCACAAGACACAGTCATTAATATACACAGAGTCCAGAGGGTCTGGGGGGGCCTGGAGGGTTTGGGGGGGCCTGGAGGGTTTGGGAGGCCCCAGAGGGTTTTTGGGGAGGGCCCAGAGGATTTTTGGGGAGGGCCCAGAGGGTTTTTGGGGCGCCTCAGGGTGACGGCACGCTCAGAAACGCTTCACCACGGGACGACATGAGAGGAGCTGGGCACGGGCACCGAGCTCCCGTGGGGATGGATGGGGAGAGGTATCCATGGAGAGAGAACACAGACATATATATATAAAATAGCTTTTTATTTTATATATATATATTTTTTTTTTTGGAAGGAATTCCCAGAGAGGGAGGCAGGGCTGCAGCAGGGCTGTGCAAGCAAGACGGGCCCCAGCTCCCAGTTTGACCGGTTTGGTCCCTTTTCACATGGGAACTACCACGGTGTGAAGCATCCCTGGCTGCACTCCCACGCCACCCCCATGCCAAATTCCCATCCAGATGTTGGCGTGCACATCTGGCAGGAGCAGCCACTGCCCCAAAAGCCAAGGGACAGATGGTGGTGCCAGCCTGGTGCCTGCCTGAGCAGCGGCTGGAGCAGTGTGGGGTGTCCGTCCATCTGTCCTCCCGTCCACACAAGACCCCAATGAGGAGCATTCCCCCCAAAAAAAGTGTTTTCTGTAATCTTCCCCACCATATTCACTAGCAATGGGCAGATGGTTACTCAGCAATGAGCTCCTGGGCGCTTCCCACAGCTGCAGCTACAAATATATAGATTTTTTTTTTCCTTTTCTCTTAAACACAATGCATCCATTTTCTTAATATATATATATATATTATTAATTTTTTTTGGCTGTTATCCCCTCCCTGTGGATAAAATGAGATGGGGGAGGCGCTGGGAGGGGAGAGGGGGATCAACACAAGAACAAGAGAGAAGCTGGGCCCACTGGGTGCAGGGTGGCACCCGGGGCCGGGCGCCCGGCGGGGACGTGGGTCGGCATTGAGTGGTGACAGCGTTTCCTTTTAACTGCTGCTCTCTTCCTCTGTTTTATTGAGTTTCTTCAGCGTGTCCAGCAGTTTCTGTGGGGTGAGGATGTGCGTGGACCCTGTGGGAGCAGAGGAGAAGGGGTGCAAGGGGATCAGTGATGGCTTTGGGACTCCCCCTGCTGCGTCCCGGCCGCTGTCCCCGCTGTCCCGGGTCCCCCTTACCTGGCGGCGCCGGCCCCGCGCCGCTGGAAATGCTTGCGAGGAAATGCGGTCTATGGGGACGGGGCGGGGTTGTGGGGGATTGTGGGGGCATGGAGAACGGGAAAAGGACGAGGAGGAGGAGGAATGGAGGCGAGGGATGGAGCTGGAGGGGTGAGGCGGGGGCCGGGAGGTGCCGCTGCAGGGGGGTTGTGGCACTGGGGTCACTGCAGGACCCACGGGGGATGCAGGAGGCATTGGTGGGGTGCAGGGGTGGGAGATGAAGGGAACAGCTGGCGTGGAGGGACCTTCCTCAGGTCCCCCAAACTGCACGGAGCATCCTGGGGACAGAGAGGTGGCTGGAAGGGGTGGGAGGGGACAAGGAAAACAAAAGGTTCTCGCCTTCTGCTGCCCCTCACTCGGGGGTCCCCCAGCACGGTGCCAGTGGGGCTCCCACCATGCTGCCCACACTGGCTCAGCCCCACAGCCACTCTGGACTGCAGGGAGCAGCACACCAGCACACGGGGGATGCCAGGGTGGCACTCACTGGTGAAACCAGCAGGAGCTGAACCCCAGAGCAGGTTTTGGGGGTCTGCAACGTCAGGAGTCTCCTGCCTATCCAAGAGCAAACCTGAGCTGAGTGGGATTCCAGCCCCAAGGCACCTCAGAGCTGGGGGGTGCCAGCAGTGCCCAGCCCATGGGGATGGACCAGGATGAGTTTTGGGGTCTGCACTGCTGCCCCTCTCCCCCAGCCCTGCTCCAGCCGCTCCCAGGGCAGCACCCAGGAGCTTTGTCCCCCTGCCCAGCCCTGGGACACCTCTGGGGGACAGGCAGGACCCTGACCCCTCCAGCCCTGGCGAGGGGGAACTCATGGCATGGAGGAGCTGGCCAGGGGACATGGCTGAGGGATGATGGATGCTTTTCCACCTGCTCGGAGGAACCGCAAGCATTTTCTGATCGGAGAACCCAACAAAGCCCAAAACAACAATTCAAAAAAGAAGGAACCGAAGAATCAAAGAAAACCCTTCGGGGAAGGAAGAGTTTCTTTTTTCATTAGTAAGCTGCCTTTACTTGGTTTCTTTGGCTCACTCCATTGCTGGAGCCTGATCCTCAAATGATACCCTAGTGGAGTCCCTGAAGTCGGGGTGCCTCAGGTCCATGAGAAATTTGGTGGGAGTGAGAATGTGAGTAGAACCTGTGGGAGAACAGAGCGGGGCTGACGGCTGCGCCGAGGCTCCCCCACCACCACCACCAGCTGCTTCTGGGGGGAGGAAGAGGAAGGAGGCAGGTGGAGCCTGGAGCTTCTGCATGCAGGGGATGGACCCTGGAGAGAGGCAGGATGAGATGGGTGACAGGCAGGATGGAGCTGGGATGGTGACAGGGACACAGCTGGGGCGGCAGGAGGTGATGGAGACTGGGATGCTGCTCCCAAGGAGCACAAGAGATGCTGGGGACAGGCTCCACCAGACATCCAGGGCATCAGATGAGATGGTGAAGGACACCAGCCTGTGTCCTGCAGGGTGAGTATCCAGGCTGTGCTTCCCAGAGGAATTTCAGGGACCTAACAGCTCCTGGTAGAGCTTCCACTGTGTCCTCTGTGCCTGACTCACAGCTCCCCTAGGAGCAGAGATGGGAGCTGCCCGACCATGTCCCGTGCAACTGAAAAACCTGGCTCCTGTTTGCACCCCTCTTTATTTTGCACTTTTCTTCCTGTCACGACCCCCAAACCAAGGAGCAACCCGAGCTGCCAAACCTCCTCCCCTCTCACCCAGCCCCGCTCGGACAAAACCAGCCAGGAGACATGAAAAAATGGAAGCAAAAATGAGGATGTTTGGTGTGACGCAACCCAGATGGGGAAGGGAGGAGGGGCCACACAGGGGCGACAACAAATGTCCGGAGAAAACCTTTCCGCAGAGTTCCAGCTCCCGCAGTCGTCTGGAGCCGGGAATTTGCGGGATGGAGCGTGGGATGAGCAGCCAGCGGGAGGGGCCAGCCCCGGGGCCACCACTCACCTATTAGCACCTCCCACTTGCCGCTGGCTTGTGTCACCTCGTAGGCGCAGCGCATCTCGTTCATGCTCACCCCGCCCAGGATGAAGATGATGAGGCGGGGGCCGCTCCGGTACTCGCCGGGGGCCTTGTTCTTGTGCCAGTGGCCGTAGCGGGCACTGAGGAGAGGAAGAGGAGGGTGAAGGGCGGGCATGAGGCACCACATCTCAGTTAAATCACACAGACATTGCTGCTACAGCAGGTCACAAGCCAGGGATCCAGCCACGAGTGCTGCTCGCTGTTACAGGGAAGGAAACTGAGGCACGGGACGCCTGGAGGGAAACTGAGGCACCACGTGTCTGAAGGGAAAATGAGGAATGGGATTCCTAAAGGGAAAACGAGGCACGGAATTTCTACAGGGGAACAGAAGCACAGGATGCCTGGAGGGAAACTGAGGCACAGGATGTCATGGGGGAAACAGAGTGCATGAAAGAAAGGTGAAGCCTACAGGGAAACTGAGGCATGGGATTCCTAAAGGGAAACTGAGGAATAGGATGCCTGAAGGGAAATGAAGGCACGGGATTCCTAAAGGGAAATGAAGGCACGGGATTCCTCAAGGGAAATGGAGACACAGTGTATCTGCAGGGAAACTGAGGCACAGGATGCCTAAAGAATAACAGAGATACAGGGTGCCTGAAGGGAAACTGAGGGACAGGATGCCTGAAGAAAACTGAGACAAGGCATTCCTAAAGGGATGCAGAGGCATAGGCTGTCTGCAGGGAAACTGAGGCCCGGGGTGCCTCAAGGGGGAATGAAGACATGAAGTGCCTGAGGGGAAACTGAGGCACGGGATGCCTGAGTGCCCTCTGAGCAGCTCCCAGAGCTCCAGCCCCAGGGCTGCTGTGGGCTGGGTGCTGACAGTGATGCAGGTGGGATGGACAGGGGAGGAGGGGCACCCACCTGACAGCAGTGGTGCTGAAGGAGGCGGAGGAGCGGGTGGAGATGTACGGGTAGTGCTTGGTGTCCAGCTTGTCATCGATGGCATCCTGAGGACACAGAGCCTGGGGTCAGCGAGAAGCCAGGCACAGCCCCACAGCCCCTCTGGAGGATTCCCCTGCTCCTCAGGAGCAGGTGCTGAGCAGGAGGTTTTAGCCCTGGATCCCCCTCCAGCATGAGGGACCCGCTGCTGCTTCCCAGTGGCAGAGGGTCAGTGCCACGTGGGAGACCTTGCTGAGGTGCTGCTGCCCTGGGCAGGCCCCTCTGTCCTGGGGCTGAGGCTGAGGGGTCTCCTGGGGGGTGAAGCCACCCCAGGGGGGGCTGTGACAAAGGAAAATGTGACCTCTCTGCTTTTGGGACTGAGGGAGCTGCGGCTCTGCTGGTCTGAGGGCAGAGGCAGCACTGAACTGCCCAGGGTTATCCCAGTGCAGAGCTCCTGGGACAGCTCCTGAGGACACAGACACAGCTGCACAGAGCCAGGCCTGTCCCCTGGCTCTGCTGGGACATGGGCAAGGCTGTGACAAGGCTGGGTGGCCACGGTGGCACACACACAACCAGCCAAGTTGTTGTGGCATTTGTATTACAGGGATGCTGGGCAAGCCTGGTTTGGGCCATGAAGACTGAGGGGAGACCTCACTGCAGTCTGAAACTTCTTCATGAGGGAAAAGAAGGGGTAGGCACTGATCTGGGACAGGGAAGGGCTGGAGCTGGGCCAGGGCAGGCTCAGGCTGCAGAGCAGGGGAAGGCTCTTCCCCCAGAGGGTGCTGGCACTGCCCAGGCTCCCCAGGGAATGGGCACGGCCCCGAGGCTGCCAGAGCTCCAGGAGCCTTTGGACAGCCCTGCCAGGGGTGCCCAGGGTGGGATTGTTGGGGGGTCTGGGCAGGGACTGGGGCTGGATTTGACAATCCTTGGCGTCCCTTCCAACTCAGCACATTCTGTGATTTTGTGCATCCAACCTGGGGCCAGCACTGGTTCATGGAGACCAGGAAAGCCTCCCAAAATATCCCAACCGTGCTGCAACCCCAGGCAGGGAGCAGCCTGGAGGACACGGAGGTGCCACAACCCCCGTCAGGGAGCAGCCTGATGTTCACAGAGGTGTCAGAGGTTGGGCTGGGAGCATCCAGCTCTCTGCAGCTCCCTTCCTGGGTGCCTCTGGAATTCCCTGCTGTGGCCCCCAGCCCCGTGCTGGCTGCTGGCTCACCTCCATGATGTCCTTGATCACGGGGGTCCACCGGGACAGCTGGTAGGTCTGCTCGCTGATGCGCTCCTTGCGCTCCGGCTTGCTCCGGCGGCGCAGCGTGGACTGGGCACAGAGCACAGGGACACCCTGAGACACTGCAGCACCAGGGACACCCCCCGGGCCACCCCAAGGGGACAGGGCTGCCACAGCACAGGGGCAAGGAGCAGGGGGAGGAGGGCACTCACGTCTGTGATGATGGGCACGCCGAGGTGGGCCATGTTGGTGATGATCTCGCTGTCCTCCGCCGGGATCTGAGCGTGCTGGATCAGCTTGTTCAGGTTTTCCTCGGTGATCCCTGTGAATGCAACAGGGGTGTTCTCCTCAGGGATGTCTCACCAAGGGGACACGGCCCCTCTGCTGACACCTCAGCCTGCTCAGGGGGGCAGGGCTGGGTTTTCCCAGCTGGATGGTCCTGGCCAAACCTGGATCTGCCTGCCCACAGCCCTGCCCAGGAGTCCTGCTCACCGTTCTTCAGGAAGATGTAGAGCAAGATGATGCGGATCTTGTCGTAGGTGCTGACGTTGCCATCCAGCAGGATGGGGACAATGGCCCTCATGGGGTCCTTGATCTTCTCACCTTCAGCATCAGTGCCCATGGCCAGGTCCTGTAGGGAACACGTGCTCAGCACCACTCCATCCTGGGAGGGGGGAGCTGCAGCCCCTGATGTTCCTGTGGGGCTGGGGGAGTCGATCGGTACCTGTTCAACTCGGCAGAGCTTGTCCACAGTGCCCTGGTAGTGCTTCATGCAGTCCTCAGCCAGGTGCAGGTGGGTGGAGTACTGGGGACACAAGAGTGGTCACCTCTGCAGTGCTGGCAGCAGCTGAGGGTCCCTGTGCCACCACCCATGGCCAGGGGAGAGCTGCCACCTCCTTCTCCCCGGGTGGGCTCAGTCACTGAACACACAGTGTCCCCTCCCCATACCTTGCTGAGCTCCTTCTGGTACTGTGGCATCTTCTTCAGCATCTGGGACAGGTCCCTCATGGTGGTCTGTGAGGGAAGGGGACAGGGTCACTCACCCTCAGGGACCTGGGGGACACCAGCAGAGAGGGGATGACCCTGCAAGGACTTCTGTCCCCACGTGAGCCCCCCGTGGGGGTTTGGTGACACCTGATGTGTCACTGCCAGGTGTCCTCCCCTGAAGCTGAGAGGCAGGAGGGGTCTGCAGCTCTGCAAACTGGGGTGCAGTGGGGAGAAATCCCCTGAGGAGCTCCCTCTGGCAGCCTGGCTGGGGCTCAGATGGTCCTTTAGCTCCTGGCCACTTTTACATCCTACTGCCACCAGGGTCCCCTCACTGCCACCAGCTCAGGGAATGGGGACAGAGCAGCTGCTGTGGGGTGTGCACAGACCCTGTACTGGGGGCAAACTGATCCCTGGGTGCAGAGCTCTCCCAAAGCACCCCATTTTCCAGCCCCAGGTGTAGGGCTGGCACCCCACACCCATCTCCCCCTGCCAGGAATGTGACCACAATTCTTCCCTGGCAAAATGTCCCCAGGAGGCCCCACCATGTGCCACCCATGTGAGCCCGTCCCCAGCTCGGTGGATGCATCAGGTCACCTTGTCACCCGTGTTCATCCTCTTGCTGGAAGAAAACTCCTTCAAGGACCGGGTCACCTCCCTGCAGAGAGGAGGAGGGCAGAGCTGTGAGTGGGGAGGGGACCCTCACAGCGGGGTGGGTGGCAGTGCCAAGCCCAGTGTCCCACCCAGCCAGTGTCCCAGCCCCAGGGCCACTCACTGGGACACCTCAGCGATGTGTTTGTGGCGCAGGGTGACCCACAGGTCATCATCCTCATCCAGCAGAACCTCCTTGATCCGGGCCTCACCAATGCCACTCGTCTCATACCTGGGATGAGAGGAGGGATGTCACAGCAGGGATGGGGCTGGGGGCACACACAGTCCCCTCACTGCTGGGTTTAGGGAGGTCAGGGGACATGAGGGCTCTTCTTGGCTGTGCCAGCAGCAAAGTGATTTCAACTGGGATGGACCTCTTCCCTTCTTGTACCCCTTCAAATCCTAAATGTTGTCAAGGGCTGAAGACTGGAAAAGCCCTTCTTGTCCCAGTCCTGCCCACTAAAGTGCAGCACTGGTGTCTCCCAATGGAGGGTTTGTGATGGATGGAGGAATGCTGAGCCCCCAGCTCCCGGGAGCTGTCCTCAGGGGTGTCACAGGGGTGGGGATGGCAGCACTGCACTCACTTGTAGACATCATTCTCGATGGGCAGCAGGTCGTAGCTCATGGCCTGGAAGGTCAGCTCGTGCAGCACCGGGGACGCGGGGTCAAAGCCACGGTCCAGGATGAGGAGCTGGGAGCGAGCCTTGTCTGGTCCCTGCATACACAGCACAGCCATCAGCACTGCCCTGGGGGCTCCCTCAGCCCCACAGGGGCTCGGGGGGCTGCTCTGGGGTCCCCACTCAGCATCTGTGGCTGTCACAGGGACTTTAGGAGTGAAGCATCACCCCCAGCAGCCTCCCCCGGGGCTGCCCGCAGCGCTCACCTCGCCCATGGTGGGGTCATCAGCCTTGTAGGCATCCAGCTTGTCCTGGATGAGCTGTGCCAGCATGGCATTGTCCTTGTAATCCCTGGGGGAGGCAGGGGACAGCTCAGCCCCACAGGGCACAGGATGGGGCGGAGATGTTGGCTTCCCTGTGCAGCATCCTTGGTTCATGGGAGAGCAGGGAGCTGAGCAGGTTTTGTTGTCCATTCCCACCTCTCCTCAAGGAGCTCCCCTTTGTGCCTTGGTGCCACTTGAATTTCAGGATCCCAACCCCCTCAGCTCCCCAGATCATCAAATCTGAGCCTGTTTACTCTGAGCTGGGTGTCTGCCCATGCCACCAGCCCATCCATCCCCAGGCTCTGACCAGCACTGGCCACAGCAGTGGGTGTGCCCTGTGATGCCCACGCTGGCCTTACCCGCGGTACCGCACGGCTGGGTACTCCTTCAGGGTGGCACAGAGCGTGGCAATCTGCTCTGCCAGGCGCTCCAGGATCGGGTTCTTCATCTGGGCCTTGTGGGGGCTGTAAAAGCTTTGGAAGGAGTCGGCTGAATCCAGAGAATAAACCTGGGGGAGCAGAGGGAGGGAGGTTAGAGGGGAGCAGCCCTACTCCAGCTGGGTTTGGAAATCAGGTTCATCCCCAGATGCACCCAGCTGAGCCTGGGATCAAGCAGCTGGAGCTCAGCAATGCTCAGGGCACCCCTCAGAATTTCCAGCTCCCAGGACCCCAGCTCCAGCCCCATGGTAGGATCCCTATCCATGTGTCCCTCCCAGCTGAGCACAGGAGGCAGAAGACCCCTGCCCTCAGCAGTCACCTGCTCCCAGGCAGGGAAGCAGAGACCTGGGGACAAGCAGAAACACACTGTTCCCCAGCTGTGCCCCCAGTAAAAACCACGTGAAGATGCCAGGAGTTCACTCCCTAGGAATGCTGAAGACTGAAGGGTTAATGGCACCAAGCAGGCCTGGCACCGCCTGTCCCCTGGTCCCTTTGTCCCCAGCAGGGGCAGATGGCCCAGGGCCAGCTCCCTGGTGTCCTGGGCTGCTGGCAGAGCTGGCCAGCACAGCTGTGGGCACGGGGCCAAGGCACTGCACCCACTAAATCCCCAGCGGGATCAGCCCGGGAAATCATCTCAGGAGACAGGGAGGCAGAGCAAGGAGCCAGCTGGGGGTGCAAGGCTGTTACACAAACCCTGATGGGTTGGAGAGGGACCTGGAGCACCCCCTGGCTGCCCCAGCCCAGCCCAGGCTCACCTGGGACTCAGAAGGGAGGAAGGCAATGTTGATCTCTGTCAGGGTTTTGATGACCTTGGCGGCGCGGGATTTCACCAGCTCGTTGAAGAGGGCGTCAGGACAGGCTGCAGGGGGAGGAGGAGCAGGAGGGGGTGCTCAGCATCTCTCCATCCCTCATTCCCCATCCCTCCCCACCTGCTGGCACCACCTCAGTGACTGTCCCTCCCCTCAGGGTACTCACAGTCAGTGAAGAAGACGTGGGCAGCTCTGTACTTGGAGGTGGGGGGATCCTTGAAGTCGTTGATGAGGGAGTGGATGGACTGCAAGAGAGAGGGAGCAGCTGGGCTGGGCAGGATGGCACTGTGGGGCTCCCTGCTGCCTCAGGGCAAGCTCTGCACCTCCATCCCATCACCCTGCTGGCACTGCAGCCAGGATGCTTCCCATGGGCACAGCTGCCATCCCAGCACCCCACCCTGGCCTGGTGTCCCCATGTCCCCATGTCCCCACTGCTCAGAGGGGGTGATGAGGTACACGGCCTCCACATGCCCATGCCAGCACCCCAATCTGGCCTGGTGTACCTGTGTCCC
>JBBMKD010000049.1:7766254-7777377 GCA_037834095.1 Argya squamiceps
CGTGATCACCCCGTGATCACCCCATGATCACCCCATGATCACCCCATGAGCACCCCATGAGCACCCCGTTATCACCCCATGATCACCCCATGAGCACCCCATGATCACCCCATGATCACCCCATGAGCACCCCATGATCACCCCATGAGCACCCCATGAGCACCCCATGATCACCCCATGAGCACCCCACGAGCACCCCGTGAGCTGGGGGCACACCAGGACCTTCCCCACCCTCCCCTCCCCACCCTTCCCCCTTCCCTGCTCCCTCCCCGGGTCTGCTGTTTGGTTCTCACCTTCCATTCCCCCTTCTTCTTCACCTTCCGGATCACATCGTGCATAATCTCTGGAAGAAAAGGGGACATTTGGCAATGGTGAGACCCCAGGTGTCCCCCCACAGCACCCCAGGGCCTCCTGGCAGCACTGGGGGCACCAAACCCCCACCCATGTGCAGGGTGACACTGAGCCCTGCTCACCCTGTGCCTTAACTGGGGGTGAAGGAGGCCATGGGGGAGGTTTTGGGGTCACCCCCAGCCCTTTTTTCTCTCATGTTTAGCACTGACAGACAGACCCCAGGCTGGTGGGGAGTGTGTGGTGCTTGGGGGGTCCCTCTGGGCCACCCCATGAGGTTCAGCCCTAATCCAAAGTGCTGGGAAAACAACAGCAGCTTTAAGAGCTCCTTTTAGAAACAAGAATCAAAGCAGCCTGAGCCTGTTCCTTGTAATCCCTCACAATCCCATTTCACCTCCCGTGGCTGCTGCCCTTATGCAACCAGGCAGGGCAGCAGCACCCCCAGGCCCACCCCACCCCAAACTGCCCTGCTCCTGCCCCAGGCCAGCCCCCTGTGAGTTCAGGGACAGCAGGAGGTGGCAATGGGACAGCTTTTGGGGTTAGGTAGCAGGAAGGGGGGTTCAAGCCTTGCCCTCCTGCCCAAAAATCTGTTTTGTGGGAACAGGGTGCCCCCCAAACTCTGCAGGTCCTCCTTTCACCCCACTGTCCCTCACAGAGCTGAGCCTGGGGAAAGGAGTCTGCCATGTCCTCACACAGCATTTCCCCTGGATTTCATCCCTGCAGGGTTTTGCTCTGAGCTCCTGGTCCCAGTAAAATGCCAATTAAATGCCCAATAAAAAGCCAATTAAGGAACGTCTCTAAATTAGGAAACAGAGGTGTGAGGATGTCACCCTGCCAGCCTCAGCCTGTGGGTGCTGGTTCCCTGGGTAAAGCCCAGCAGGCTCCAGAGCTGGCACTGGTGCCAGCAGGGATACAACAGGAGCCTCTGAGTGTTGCTGTCTGTCTGTCCTGCTGGTAAACCTGGAGCAGGCAGCCATTCCTCAGTGCCATTCCTCAGTGCACATCCATCACCTCTCCCAGAGCTAAATCTGCCTGCAGGGAGCCCCAGGAGGACACTGGCCTTGCCCTCAGTGTCCTGCCTGCCCTTGGTCACACCCTTGGGCCTCTCCACGGGGAGAGGGGGCTCAGGGCAGCTCTGGGCTGGGACAGAGGGGATGGAGGGTAACTGAACTGGGCAGGCCAAGCTGTGCCATGTGTGCTGCCCACCAAATGCACCAGGAGCTGTCCCCTGTGGGCAGGAGCTGGCAGTGAGGGCTGCCCATGCACCCCTGACAGCGGGGCACAGCCAGGGAGGAGTGATGCCAGCACACCCCTGCTCCTCCTGCTCCTCCTGCCATTGCTCCCAGCTGGCTCCTGCCCCAGGGCCAGGATCCAGCAACAACAGCACTGTCTGCAGGGCAGCACTGAGGCTCCATCATCATCATCATCATCCCACCCCACAGGCTGCATCCCACAGGTTCCATCACCATCCCACAGGTTCCATCACCATCCCGCAGGCTCCATCACTATCCCACCCCACAGGTTCCATCATCATCATCCCACAGGCTCCATCACCATCCCACAGGTTCCATCATCATCCCACAGGTTCCATCACCATCCCACAGGGTCCATCATCATCCCACCCCACAGGCTCCATTATCATCACCCAAGAGGCTCCATTATCATCATCCCACAGGCTCCATCATCATCCCATAGGCTCCATCATCATCCCACCCCACAGGCTCCATCATCACCATCCCACAGGCTCCTCAATCCCATTCTACAAGCTCCATCCAATCCCATAGGCACCACCATCATCTCACAGATTCCATCATCATCCCATCTCCCAGGCTCCATCCCATCCCACAGGCTCCATCATCATCCCATCCCACAGGCTCCATCCCACAGGCTCCATCCCATCCCACAGGCTCCATCCCACAGGCTCCATCCCATCCCACAAGCTCCATCCCACCCCACAGGCTCCATCCCACCCCACAGGCTCCATCCCAGAGGCTCCATCCCACCCCACAGGCTCCATCTCATCCCACAGGCTCCATCCCACCCCACAGGCTCCATCCCAGAGGCTCCATCCCACCCCACAGGCTCCATCCCATCCCACAGGCTCCATCCCACCCCACAGGCTCCATCCCCTCCCAGAGGCTCCATCCTACAAGCTCCATCCCACCCCACAGGCTCCACCCCAGTAAAGCACAGGGGCCATGGTGCTGCACCACAAAAAGCAGCACCCAGGAAGAATTCCTGCCCCTGCCATGAAAATCCAGCTGAGGAAGGAAGGACAGAAGGACAGAAGGACGGGGGCTGGGAACAGCATCCAGGGGATGGTGTTCCCATGGGGACAGTGGCCCCAAGGGCACGAGATCCCAAAAAGGGCTCCCAAATTGCTGCCTCAGCCCCTCCCAGCGTGTCCTTGCTGCAGCAGCAGCTGCAGGGACACTGTGGCTTTGTGGGGACACCGTGTCCCTCCTGCACAGGGATGGCTGGCCTGGATGGAGGATGCTTCGGGGGGGAGCATCTGCCTGGCTGCAGAAAGTGCTGCCACATCCCCAGCCCGGCCCTGCAACCAAGATGGGCCTCTCAGAGCAGGATCTGGGCACTTCAAAGGGTCATTTCTCTGAGCTTTGTAGCTTTAGGGCGTCAATCCCTAAATCCCTGATCCCCAGGCACAGTCATTCCCTACATCCATGTCCTCTCCTGCCCTGACCATGGGGCAGATCTGACTCCAAATTTTGGCTCCTCCACAGGCTGCCAGAGCCAGCTCAGAGCCCAGGCAGGGTCAGGGAAGAGGCAGCTCCACAGAGCATCCTCCAAAGAGCCCCAGGGTCCTGCCAAAGGGCACAAACTGGAGATTGGTGTCACATTTAGGGAGGTGTGGCCAAGAACTTCCCCTCCTGGGTGCCCCTGTAGCAGCCACTAAATCCAGCTTAGGGAAGAGAGCTCTGGGCTCCCAGGGGACATGGGAGGTCCTGAGGTCCCCAAGGTCCTCAAGTCATGCCCAGTCCCCTCCCACAAGTGGTGCTCTCCCACTCCACATCAGCAAGCCAGATGTTGCTGTCCATGTCCTCAAACATCTGGCCAGAGTTTTAGGATCTAACATCAGTTTAAGGATCTAATATAGCCAAGTTTTTCATCTTGGAGATAAAACCAGGTTTCAGGAGGAAAAAAAAAATCCCTGTGAGCATCTCATCCAGTGCCTCCAACACTTGGCTTGTGTGGACCCACCATGTCACATCTGTTTCCTTCAGGCTGAAAGGATTTGAGTGACAATTTCTCCCAAGAACAGGGAATACAGACAGCTCTGGATCCTCCTCCTGCACCAGAGCCCCTGGACACATCCCTGCTGTGAATGGAGAACCCCTGGAGCAGTGTGGCCCTAAAAGTGCCACCAGGCAGGTGTCATGTTGGAGAGCCAGCACCTGCAGCCAGGCTCGTTCCCAGGGTGACACCCCTGCACCATCTCCCAGCAGGTGACACGCTGGCCCAGTAGGACCTGAGCCCATCCATCCCTCCAAGAGGCTTATCCCAGGTTATTTATACCCTGGCCTTCCCCAGCCCTGCCTTGGCCATGGAAACAGAGCCCACACGTGTCCCACTGGAGCTGGGCAAGGAGGGAGCACCTCTGCCACGCCAACAAAGCTGTGCCCCCAAGACATGGACTCTTTTTGGGGCTCCCCAAAAGATGGACCCATTTTGGGGTTCCCCAAGAGATGGACCCTTTTTGGGATGTCCCAAGAGATGGACCCTCTCTGGAGTTCCCTAAGACATGGACTCATTTTGGGGTTCCCCAAGAGGTGGACCCTTTCAATGATGCCCCAAAAGATGGACCCTTTTTGGGATTCCCCAAGAGATGGACTCTTTATAGGATGCTCTAAGACATTGACCCTTTTAATGATGCCCCAAGAGATGGAGATATTTTGGGGTTCCCCAAGAGATGGACCCTTTTTGGGATGCCCCAAGAAATGGACCCTTTTTGGGATGCCCCAAGAGATGGACCCTTTCTGGAGTTCCCCAAGAGATGGACTCTTTATGGGATGCTCTAAGAGAATGACCCTTTTAATGATGCCCCAAGAGATGGACCCTTTCTGGGATGCCCCAGGAAATGGACTCGTTTTGGGGTGCCCCAAAAGATGGGCCCATTTTGGGGCTCCCCAGGCCATTATCCTGCTTCAGAACAGGCCTGGAAGCTGCTGGGCAGCCCTGCCCTCCCTGGGGGGCTGGTAAAGCCTTGTCCTGGCCACCACTAGGCTGGGACACCAGGGTGGGGATGCTGCAGCCAGGGACACTCCAGCTGAAGGCCAAGCCCTTCCCTCCTGCCAATTCCTGGCAATTCTGCTGCTCAGAAATGCTCCTTCACTGCCACGTGGCCTGATGTGGCACAGGGAGATGGAAATGCTTTATGGATGGGCAGGAATTGATCCCAACCATGAGTTTTTCACTCTCCTGTGAGGATCCCAAATCCCCCTCTGGAGAGCAGGAGCACAGAAACCCACAGTGAGGTTTGCTGGAGTCCCACCTCTCCTAAAAAGCTGTCAGGCTGCATCTCCCAGACTGCCACGTTTGGCTTTGGGTTGGCCTGGCAACTGCTTTTGTGCTGCTTCATTAACTAATTGCTCAAGCCAGTGTGAATGTTGCACTGATCCAAGCAGGGCTGGACAGAGCAGGAGCACATCCCCACCTCCAAACAGCCCCAGCCTGGGCTCTGCAGGTGCCACCCCCAAATAAAACAGGCAGCAGGGAGCAGAGGGTGGCAGGAACGGCCCTCCAAGGCCACCCAGCACGTGGAAATCACTGGGAGGAGACAAAGCTTCAGCATGGCTAAGAGTCATCCAGGGGTGACCTAAGTCTGCACACTGCTGCACCCAAAACACAAACAAGTCTCAAAAACCTCCCCTTCAGCAGCCCAAGTCCTGAACTTCCATTTCTCCCCACTGGTTAAGCCCACCTGGAAGCCCTCAGCCTTCCTGGAGGACACATTCCTCCCCCAGGAATCCAGGGATAAGTCCCAGTCATGGTGGCAACCTGTGTTTAATTCCTCCTTTTCCTCTTTGCACTGCCCTGATGAAGGATGGCCACAGTTATCCCTGCTGGGCACAGCTTTGGGAAAGCTGCACAGCCTGGGGAGGAGGAGGAGGATGGAGACCTGGAGCTCTTGAGCTCTGCAGAAGTTGAGTAACACAGCCAGAAGTGAAAAAGGGAAATGAAAGGCTTAATCACACCCATAAACCCTCTGAGTGCCCTGGAGAAACACAGGAAAATTCACGAGGTTTTCACTGCAGGATCAGGCACAGGGTGACTGCTGAGGTGTCCTCAGGACAGGAGCTGAACTCTGATGATCTTTGTGGGTCCCTCCAGCCCAGGATACCCTGTGGTAACTGCAGACAATCTCCTTGGCTGTGCACAAGGAGCTGAGCAGAGCTTCCCTGTGTGGGTACAACCAGTGACCCACAGCCCCTCATGTCCCTGCTGGAGGCACCACCCTTCCCCAGACTTCTCCTCCAGATGTTTCCACCCCCAGCAGATGCTGTCCCTGCCTGTGGTGCTGCTGCTGTGGCCAGTGTTGGTGGTGCTTCATGACAGAGCTGTCCCCACAGCCACACAGTGTCACAGTGTCCCCAAGGGGAGGCCATGACTTTCTGAGCTGCTTCTTCTCTGCCTTGATACAAGACGGAGAAAAACACCAACAAAATGTGGTTTTTTGGTGGCAATCCAGGCTGGGCTGGTCTCCTGTGCCCTTGGGGACACCAGGACAGGCTGGAGGGCAGCTGAGAGGTCCTTGCTGCTCCCTGATGCAAGGCCAAACCATCTGATGGCACCACGCCAGGCCCTCCAGCACAGCTGCCCACAGGTGTGTGCCCATCCCCAGTTCCTGTGTGCCCATCCCCAGTTCCTGTGTGCCCATCCCCAGCTCCTGTGTGCCCATCCCCAGTTCCTGTGTGCCCATCCCCACGTTCCTGTGTGCCCATCCCCACGTTCCTGTGCCCATCCCCAGTTCCTGTGTGCCCATCCCCAGTTCCTGTGCCCATCCCCAGTTCCTGTGTGCCCATCCCCAGCTCCTGTGTGCCCATCCCCACGTTCTCTCACATCCTGGGGCAGGTGGGAGCCCACAAATGAAAGCACCTTCAGCCCTGCTCTATTTTTGCTCTCTCCAGAGCCAAGTTCCTTCCCCGCAGGGTGAGTTGGAGGGAGCAGCATCTGCTCCTCAGCCTCACCAAAAGCCTTGTGATGGTGATGATTCTCCTCTGAAAGGTGTTGATGTTGTGGGAAGAAGGAAAGAATCTCTCCTGGGACACTTTCTCCAAGAGGTGCAGAGGAATCAGACAAGGGCCTTATTTTTTCTTTTCTTTTTAAGAAGGGAAGACTCTAAATCCTCTCCATTAGTGGCTTTTTTAACCTTCTGGCACACACAGACACTGGTGGGTGGATGCAGCCCTGCCAAACTGAGGTTTGTCACTCTTGGTCACCTTCCATGGTCACATATGGGCAGGAGTTTCTCAGCCCCTGGTGCAGACTGTGATCTGGAGACTGAAATTGTTCTGCAATGCCTGAGATGGTGAACGCTGAATTTTACAATTATTTTTTCAAGCTTTTCCAACTTTGAGCTGACACTGGAGGTGAGACACAGCCTGGTGGCAGAGCTGCAGCCCCAGCAGAGGCTGTGCCCATTCCTGTGCCCACACACCAGGCTGGTGGCACCACGGGGACTCCTGGAAAGGGGGAATTGGGAGGATGGGGTGACCAGGGAGCCACTGGATTCAGGGGACACGGTGGGGACAGGGTGCAGAGACCTCCTGCTCCTCACCCACCCACTTCTGCAGCAGGCTGAGGTCACAGCTGTGCTCTGGGCAGGCAAGAGGATGGATGGGCACCGCTCTAATGGTCCCTGTGCCCTTCACTGCCTCCTCTCCCTCTCAGGCTGGCACAGCCCTTGCCAGGCCAGGCATGGGCAGCACTCCAGCTGGGCACTGAGACGGGCTCAGAACATCCTCCACGAGCAGCATCTGACCCTCCAAAGGCTCCCTGTGCCCCCAGCAGGGGCTGGTGGCACAGGGAGGGTCCCCAAAAGCCAGGCTGAGCCAGGTAGCAGCAGGTCCCCAAGCTGTGCCCCAGGCTGGCAGCAGCCCCAGCCCTGCCCCTGCCTCCTCCCTGTCCCTGCAGGTGCAGCAGGAGTCCCTGAGTCATCCCAGGCAGGGGTGGACCCTGGAGAGGCCCAGCTGGGGACATGGGTGACACTGGGCAGTGTCAGACCCTGTCCAGGCCGTGGGGCTCCTGGGCACAGCCCTGCAGGAGGCTCTGGGCACAGGGCAGCTCTGGGGGAGGCTGTGCAGGTGAGGCTGTCCTGTGGGAGATCACCTGGTGGCCTGGGGGAAAGGTGTTTTCTTGCTGTCTCTGCAAAGTGCTTCCTTGTCCCAGGGCTCCTGTCACCTGCCTGTGACAGCAGCGGGGGCACAAGGAGCCTTTGGGGAGGCTGAGGGGATGCAGGGGGTTTGGATCCAGCACAGAATCACATCCATGGGCTCCAGCTCTGTGGTGGCAGGTGCTGCACAGGTGTCACCCCTGCAGCAGAGCCCATCTCTCCTCACTGCTGACAGCTCAGGGAAGTCAAACCAGCCTCCTCCTCCTCACTGCAGGCTGCTGCAGGAGAGTCACCACTGGGCTGGGCAGGGGAAGGTGGCCCTGAGAAGATCCAAGGGGCACAGGAGGATGGCAGGGGTGCCCACGCAGGTGAGGATTTGGGGATGGGTTTCCTCAGAGCTGCCACTCTCAGGTGAGGTTTTGCCAACCAGCACCAGGGCAGAGGGGCCAGTTCTCCCTGGGAGGGGACACAGAGACACAGCAGGGGGACCTGGTCCTCAGGCATCACCTCTGGGGACCTGCACACCCAGCTCCAAGCCTGCCCACACAACAGCACAGTCACTGGCACTGGCCACCTCGGGAAGGGACAGGGACACCCCCCAGCACACACCCCACAGCTCTGGGGGGGGACAAAACCTGCTTCTGCCCTTCTCCTGCAGCCCTGGCCCACCTCTCCCCCTGCCCACGGCCTCCCACCTCTTCAGAGGCCTCCAAACCCTGTCTTGTTATGGCACCAGCTGGTCAGAGGAATAATCCGGGTCTGGATGGAAGCCAGGGCAGAATGCAGCTCAGGAGGGGGGGCTGGCAGAGCCAGCCATGGCAACGAGGCAGCATCCTCCTCATCCTCCTCATCCACCCATCCATCCATCCATCCATCCCTCCCTCCATCCTCCTCATCCATCCATCCATCCTCTCCATCCATCCATCCATCTCTCCATCCTCCTCATCCTCCTCATCCATCCATCCATCCATCCATCCCTCCATCCATCCATCCATCCATCCTCCTCATCCATCCCTCCATCCATCCATCCCTCCATCCATCCATCCTCCTCATCCATCCATCCCTCCATCCATCCTTTCCCCCTGGAGAAGGAGCCCACAGGAGATGTCCTGCCTCGGGGTGATCCCCAGGCTTGCTCTTGCTGCTCAGGAGCAAAAATCTCCTGCAGGAAAACCTCCAGGGAGCACCAGGCTGGCGCAGCCTGGGGAATCTCATGCCAGCAGCACCAGCGCCCAGGGACAGGGGGTTTGGACTCTCCAGCTCCGGGGGGGCAGCCCCACCTGGCCACGGCAGGCAGGCAGTGATGCACCAAGCCCAGGGGCTCCCCGTGAGGAGCACCCAGCTCCATCTGGGGGGCAGGGCTGGACCCCAGGGCGCTCCCCCCGGGCTCCAGCCCTGGCTCCTCTGCAGCATTCTGCCTGCACAAACCCTGCTCCCCCCTCGCAGCCACCCACGCTTCCCCGCCAGCCCGGCTCCGGCGCTGCTGCCCGGCTCCACATTATCATTTTCAGTCTGGAAGGATGTTTTTTTTCAGGGAAAAGAAGCGAGCGGTTTGTCACTAAACCCTGAAGGGGAGGATTAAGTCAGATTTCCCTGATGCCGCCTTGAACCTTTCTCTCTCTCTCTCTGTGTGTGTGTGTCTGTGCTCTCTGCCAGCCTGCTCCGGAGCAGAGACAATGAATGAAAATAAGGGACACGCAGTGGCTCTGTCCCCTCTCCGGCGAGGGCACCGCGCGTGGCCCTGCCAGGGGGTGAGTGGGCGGCGGGTCCAACCCCCCCTCCTTTTCCACATCCCCCTGTCCCTATTCCCACCCCAAAATAAACCCCAGAGCCAGCCAGCCCCCCCGTCCCCAGCGCTGATCCTGCAGCACGGCAACGCCGGGACATTTCCCTGCCTTTCCCTGCCCGTCCATTTTGGGCTGTGTCCCCGCCGCAGCAGCCGGGCGGTGGGCGGGGGGGATGGCGCAGCCCCCCATCCCCGCGGCGGGTGGGTGACAGCGGGAAGGTGGCAGGGCCGTGGATCCGTGGGGATCCCCCCCGTTTTCCCCCCCGCTTTCGCCATCACCACCCACCCGATCACACCACCAGCCCCGGCCGCGCCATCTGCAGCGGGCGCGGGAGGGCGGGGGGATGGCCGCGGGCACGGATGGCACGCCAAAAACACCCCCAAAACAGCCAAAAAATCCCCAAAAAAACACCAAGATCCGGCCCGCGGCCGGCCACGGTGCCACGGAAATAAACCCTGCGAGAGGCGGGGAGGAGGAGGAGGAGGAGGAAGGCTCATGGCTGCGGGGGGAAGTTCCCACCGGTTCCTGCCCTTTCATTTTTTTTTCTTTTTAATGCGGAGTTTTTTTCGCCTTAATTTTGGCCCGGGGAAAAGGAGAGCCGCTCCTTCCCTCGTCCAGCCTCGGGTGTTTTTGGAGAACAACCCCCCCCCCGCCGCGTTCTCCCCCGGGAAAATATCGCCTTGCAACAGCCGGGAAGGAGGAAGCGGGGCCGGGGACGATGGTGCCGTGCCCCCGCCCGCGGCTCCCGGGAATGTTCCCGGCCGGGAACGGGACCCCCGTGGGCAAGGGATGCCCGGGGACGGGGGGACACACACAGGGCCACCCCCGGCTTGGGGGAGAGAAAGCACATCCGGGAAAATAATAATAATAATAATAATAGGAGTAGTAATAATAATAATAAAATAAAGCCCAGCGTTTGAGCGGGATTTGCTGCAGACAAAGCGGGAGGGCCCGGCCTGGCTCTGCGCTGGGGGAGGGTTTGGGGGGGTCTGCACCCCTCTGTGCCCCCACTCAGGGCTCAGCCCCTCCTAGGGGGGAGGCCACTCGGCCCTTCGGGAGATTTGGGGCCACGGGGGTGGAAGGGGGGATCAAACCGAGGGAGCCTCGAGGGTCTCTGGCTTCTCTGTCCCCCCCCCGCTTTTCCACCGTCGCCCCGTCACCAATCCTCCCCCCCCCGCATCCCCCAGCACTGCAGAAAAACCCCCAACACCCGCAAAAATTCAACAAATACACCCCGGAAGGTGACAGCAGCCCCGACCCCCCCCCAGCCCACCACGCCAGCGTGTCCCCACGGGGCTGTCCCATGTCACCGTGTGCCCCCCGCCGCCGCCCCCCCGAGGGTCCGTATTGCGCATCCGCAGCATCCCCCCCACCCCCGGCCGGGGCAGCGCGGCCGCCCCGACCCCCCCCACCCCGCGCGTTCCCCGAGTCGCCCCCCAAACACCACGGGGGAGGGGAGCGCGGATCTTCCTCTCTCCCACCAAAGAAAATTTTCTTCTTGTGGTAGTTTAGCTTTTTTTCTTGTGATATGCTCATTCTTCTTCTTCCGTTTACTTTCTTCCACTTAAACACAATGAGCAATCCTAGCATTACTAGTAGCATGAAGATCTGACATTTTAAACCTCCTGATGTATTGC
>JBBMKD010000049.1:7839949-7854017 GCA_037834095.1 Argya squamiceps
GACATGGAGGTGTTTTTTGGGAATGGGGGAGTTTTTGGTACATGGAAAGGAATTATAGGAATGGGGGAGTTTTGGGGACAGGGAAAGGGGTTATAGGAATGGGGCAGTTTTGGGAATGGAAGAGGGTTATAGGAATGGGGGCGTTTTGGGGACATGGAGGTGGTTTTTGGGAATGAGGAAATTTTGAGGACATGGAGGTGTTTTTTGGGAACAGGGGAGTTTTGGGGACATGCAGGTTCTGAGAATTGGGGAGTTTTGAGGACACGGAAAGGGATTATAGGAATGGAGGAGTTTTGGGGACGTGGAGGTGGGTTCTGTGAGTTTTGGGGACATGGAGGTGGTTTCTGGGAATGGGGGAGTTTTGGGGACATGGAGGTGGGTTCTATGAGTTTTGGGGACATGGAGGTATTTTTTGGGAACAGGGGAGTTTTGGGGACATGGAGCTGGTTTCTGGGAACGGATAAATTTTGAGGACATGGAGCTGCTTTCTGAGAACCCAGAGATCTCTGTGGGAACACTGGAATCCCAGAATGATTCCCAATGTCCTGGCTGTGTCCTGCAGGATGAAGGAGTGGTGGCTGCAGGTGGGGCTGCTGGGCGTGCCCCTCCTCGCCGTCTACCTGCACATCCCACCCCCCCAGCTCTCCCCTGCACTGCGCTCCTGGAAATCCTCTGGAAACTTCTTCACCTACAAGGACCTCAACATCTTCTACAGAGGTGACAGGGTGGCCCATGGGGACATTCCTAAACTGGCCAAGGTGGTGGCAAACCCCTCCCCAGTTTTTGCCACCCCGGATCCGATGGGATCAGAACATTTGGGATGGATCAGAACATTTCACTGGGGAAAGTTGGTTTTCTTGTACCTTGGTGGGAAAGATCCCAAGAGCCTCTGATGGATGCATGGAAAAAACCCTTTTTGCAGCAGCACAGAGGCTGCTGGAGTTAATTTGAGCTAATTAAATCCCTGGATTGATCATGGAGCCGCTGAGGTTTCCAAAGGGAAGCTGCAGTGGGAATCAAACCCATCCTTGGTGTCCTGGGTTGTAGAATAGTTTTGTTTTCAAACCACTACACTTGGTTTGAGGGAGGAGAGGAAGAGGTGGATTCCCAGCAGGATGAGCAGCAATTCCCACCCTAAAAGAGAGGAATTTTGGGAAAAGCTGACCTGGAGTTGTCCCGTTCTCCCCACAGATTCCAGCGGCGCCGTCGGCAGCTCCGACGTCGTGGTGCTCCTCCATGGCTTCCCCACCTCCAGCTACGACTGGAGCAAGGTGAGGGGCTTGGAATGTGAAAATCCCAGGATTTTCAGCTGCTGGGGATGAGCAGGCAGCACAGCAGGGCTGGGCCATGCTCCTGATTTCTGCTGGAGGCACCACCGTGCTCCAGGATATCACCTTGTTTTTCTCACAACGTGAAATCCAAGCTCATTCCACATCCCACAGTCCAGGAAAACAACCACAATCACAGCAGTTCCTTGGCTTTTTTTTTAGGAGGGGATGGTCTGGCTGTTTATTGGGAAAGTTTCACCTCCTGGCTGTTTCCTTGGAGCTGGAATGTTCTCCTGGGATGGTGGGGAGGAGCACGTGTCCATCCGTGGCTGCAGATGTTTCCATCCTCTGCTCCCACTGGATGCTTTTCTCATCCATTTCTCCTCTTCCCAGATCTGGGAAGGGCTGACCCAACGCTTTCACCGGGTGATTGCCCTGGATTTCCTGGGATTTGGATTCAGTGACAAGCCTGTGAGTACCCTGGGATGAGGATTTTCATGGTTGCTTTCAGCTCAGCGCTCCAAAAAAATTGGTTTTTTACTAACCAGGAGAAAAATTGGTTTTCCTCCTCCTGTTTACCTCTGGAAAAGGGATAAATCATTACAGCAGTGGGAGGGATAGGGGAGGTTTGTGGTGCACCTTCAGCTGGCTTTGATAGGACTCCAAAACTCACCTTGACCTCTTTGGAGCACGGACAATGCTCCCGTGGCCTTGTGGACACCACAGGGCATTGCTGCTGCTTTCCATATCCCACATCCCCACATTCCTCCTGCAATCCGTGGGCTCCTGCTGGCTCAGGCTCTCACTGGGGACCCCTCTCCCCACTTTTTGCAGAGGCCCCATGGCTACTCCATCTTCGAGCAGGCCACCATCGTGGAGGGGCTGCTGCGACACCTCGGGCTGCGGCGCCGGAGGATCAACCTCCTGTCCCACGATTACGGGGACACGGTGGCCCAGGAGCTGCTCCACAGGTCCCTGCCACCCCTCCTTGCCCCCTTTGTGCTCTCCACCAAGATGATTTCCAGCAGATAAGTGGAAGGATGTGGTGCAGAATCCCCTTTTCCATGTGCCTGAGGGCACAGCCAAGGCTTCCATCTGTGCAGTTCCCCAAAGGAAGTGGAGATGATCCCACAGAATTTGATGTCCTGCTGGGTGGTTTCTTGGAGGATGGAGAGGTTGGGTTGGGTTTCAGCTTCTTCTCTGCTGTCCCCAGGTATGAGCGCAATAAAACTGGGAGCATCCTGATCAACAGCCTCTGTTTGTCCAATGGAGGTGAGGTTTGCCCAGGGTGGGGATCCATGGGATGGGATGGGAGCCATGGGATGGGAGCCATGGGATGGGATGGGAATTCATGGGATGGGATCCATGGGATGGGATCCATGGGATGGGATGGGATCCATGGGATGGGATCCGTGGGATGGGATCCGTGGGATGGGATCCGTGGGATGGGATCCGTGGGATATTTGGGATGTGCTTGGCTTCTCCAGCCAAGGATCCATCAGGGATGGCACAAGGGAGGTTCAGCTTGTGGTGCACCAGCATCAATGCTGAGAGCAGGGATTAAAAGGCTCCACACTGCTGCTTGCAGCTCCAGGAGGATGGAAGAGCTGGAAAAGGACTGGATGTGGGAGAAAATCTAAAAGTTCCATCTCCCAGCACCTGGGGACATGGTGGCCAACCCCCAGAGAAGGATGGTGCAGCCACCAGGGTTTCAAAAGAGGGGAATAAGGGACAGCATTCAGCAATTTAAAAGCCACCCTGTGCCCAGTGTCCCTGCTGTGCCTGGCACATGTCCCCTACCTTGTGTCCTTTCGGTCCAGGGTCCCCTTTGATGCCCTTCAGCCCCGGGATGCCCTAAGAGAGAAACATGGAGCTGCCTCACCCTGAGGCTGAGCTGCTCCTGTCAGCCCCTGGCAAGGAGAGATCTCCCCACACCTGAGGATTCTGAGCATTTCAGGCAGTTTTAGAAACTTTGGGACATTTTCTCCTCTTCTCATCGTTTCTTTGATTTTTGCTTCCAGAAGGATCCCTCAGCACAGCCCATTAAAAATGCACTGGAGGTGCCTTGGCTGGCTGAGAATGTCCAGCTTTTTTGTTTGTTTGTTTGTTTTTGTGTGAAGTTGCCAAAATTGGACTCCTTTTTTTTTTATTATTTTAAGCAGAGAAAAAGCAATTTCTAGTAATGAAAATAAATATTTGAGTCCTTCTTGGTGGCTGCAGTTTGTCCCTCCAGCCATGACAGCTCTCTGGGAAGGTGGGCACAGTCCCACCAGTGCTCAGCACTGCCTGGCATCAGACATATACCTCAAAAGAAGGATTTGGCCTCCAGAACCACATTTTGGGAGTGATGTGATTTGCCTGACTGCACACACCCTCCTGGGATGTTAATTTGAGAGGAGAAGACAGGAGGAGATGGATGAACCACTTAAAAACTTCCCTCATTTAAAACAGGCCCCTGCTCTGTGTCCCTGCAGAGCTGGGTCACACAGTGGGGTCACACAGGGGGCAGTCAGCACCCCAAAACTCTAAGCTGATACTCACATAGGGTCCCTGGGGGCCCTGGGGTCCTGGAAGTCCTTTGTCACCTGGGTAGCCCTGAAATGCAAAGGGAGAAGCTCTGGCTGTGCCCAGGGGGATGCTCCAGGGCAGGGAGAGCAGCCACGGGGGCTGTTGGGCTGGAAGGCTCTGGGGGGACAGAGCCCTCAGTGATCAGGGTTTATTCTTTCCTAAACCAGGGCTCAGGCAGGTGGGAGCACCCCCAAAGTGCCAGGGGGGCAAGGCAGCCTCACAAAGCCACCTACCTTGTGTCCCCAGGGACCCCGTGGGGGCTGCTGGCCCATCTTGCCTCGCTTGCCCTGGGGTGAAGACTCACAGGTAGTTCCAAACTAACCCAGACACCCCTCATCCCTCCAGGATCCCCTCTCCAGGGATTCTGAGCCCCCAGAAAACTGGGACCTCCCTGCACGGGCTCCAAGGAGCAGCTGCCCACTCCCTGCCACCCTCAGCAGTGCCATTTACCCGTCTGCCAGCTTCTCCTGGGAGCCCTGGGTCCCCTTCCTGGCCCGTGTCACCCTGGGGGAAGAAGAGATGGGGGGTGTGGGTGTCCAACAGCTCAGCCACATCCCAGCACTGGGATGAGCAGCTGCTCCAGCAGGGAGATGGGGACAGAGCCCACCAGGCACTGGGGCATTCTGGAGATGGGCACCAAGAGCTGGGGAGGCCCCTGTGCCCCCCAGGGCCAGGCTGGAAGGCAGGATCTGCCAGCCCCTCACCCAAAAAACAGCCCAGGGGCATCCTGTGTTTTCCAGGTGGGGAAAAATAGTCCCCCTGGGCAATTCCCAGTTTTGTCTCCATGGTCCCCAATGGGATTGCCCAGCTCAGGCTTGCCCACCCCATGCGCACTGGGCAGGCCCCCTCAGTGCCATGCCCAGAGAGGATTTGGGGTACCTTTTCTCCTTTGCAGCCTTTCCATCCTTTAGGACCAGCTTGTCCAGGAGGTCCCTGAAATCCCAAAGGAGAAGGAAACCCCTCTGTGAGGATGGGATGCCCCTCCTGGCTTCCCCCCCTGCCTTGCTCCAGTGTGCACAGGAGGATGCTCTAAACTGCAATCTCCCCTTTGGGATTTTCCCTCTCTCTGGAGCAGGCTGGGCAGAAGGGGGCTGTGGGAGGCTTCAAGAGGAGCAGGAGATGGTGTCTGCAGTGGATTTTTACACACCCAGGAGATCCCACAGTCTCTTTCAGGGAGAACCACCACGGCTCCATCCCACTCCTCACCGTTTGTCCTGGTTTTCCTGGCTTGCCTGGCTCCCCTTTTGCACCCACCGAGCCCTAAGAAGGAAAACAGAATTCAAGACACATCCAAACCTCTGGGTTATTCACCCAAACGCCAGTCAGGCAGAGGGATCCCAGAGGGATCTGGAAAAGCTGGAGCAGGGAACGGGGCAGGGAGGAGCCCGCTCACCTCGGTGCCGCTCAGCCCGGTGACTCCAGCTTCTCCCGGCGGCCCAAGAGTCCCCTGAGTTCATTTGGGGACAAAACACGATGCTGGCACCAGAGGAAGGCAGGAGGGCACAGCTGGGGCTGCTGTCCCCAGGGAGAGCTGTGCCGGGGGTGTCCCCTGCCCGTCCCCGGGGAGCAGAGGCGTTACCTGCCGGCCGGGCTGGCCCTTGGTGCCCACCACTCCTCTGGCTCCCTCGTGCCCGGTGTAGCCCCGGAGCCCAGGGGCACCTGCCAGGCCCTGAGCCCCCTGTGAGCCCTGCAGGGCACAGAGATGGGGACACTGCTCACCCCCATCCTCAGCAGGGCCCGGGCAGACACCCCTCGAGGGATTTGAGCTGCCCTGAGCTGTAAACCCCCCTGGATTTAAATCCCCCTGGAGTTTATTCCACAGCAAGTCCCCCTGGAGTTGATTCCACAGCCAATCCCCCTGAAATTTATTCCACAGCAAACCACCCTGGAGTTTGTCCCACAGCAAGCCCTCCTGGAGTTTATTCCACACCAAAAACTCCTGGAGTTTATCCCACAGCAAAGTTCCCTGGACTTTATTCCACAGCAAATCCCTCTGCAATTTATTCCACAGCAAACCCCCCTGAATTTTATTCCACAGCAAACCCCCCTGGAGTTGATTCCACCAGCAAATCCACCTGGAGTTTATTCCATAGCAAATCCCCCTGGAGTTTATCTCACAGCAAACCCTCCTGAAATTTATTGCACAGCAAATCCACCTGGAGTTTATTCCATACCAAATCTGCCTGGAGTTTATTCCACCAGCAAATCCCCCTAGAGTTTATTCCACACCAAACCCCCCTGGAGCTGATTCCACAGCAAACCCCCCTGGAGTTTATCCCACACCAAATCCACCTGAAACTTATTCCACAGCAAACCCCCCTGGAGTTCATTGCACAGCCTGACCTCTCCCAGCAGATCACCCAAGCCAAAGGCTGGGAGCCACCTGCTCTGTGGAAGGTGTCCCTGCCCGTGGCAGGGGATGGAATACAGTGAGTTTTGAGGTCCCTCCCAACCCAAACCAGTCTGGGGTTCTGTAAGGGCAGGTCTTGCCCGGGCAGAGCAGCACTGCAACGTGGGAAAACTGGGATGCACGTGGGATTTCTCCTGCAGCTGGGCTCAGGGCACCCATAACACATCTGTGGCTCTCTGTCATGACCATAATCCCCCTCCTGGGGCACCTCAGGTGTTCCAGGCACTGGGCAGCTCCCAGAGCCACGGGGACACCTGTGGATCTGCTCCAAGGAGGGGGAAATCCAGAGCCCTGGAGCTGCCTCAGGCAGATTCCAGCAGCTCAGTGTTACCTGTGCAACAGCCCTGGCACTTTGGCAAGGCTTTTAACAGCTCTATTAAAATTCTTTTAAGCAGCTTTTGCTGTGGGAAATCCAATGAAGCAGTGACTCAGTCCCAGGGCAGGAGCTGGGAGCCATGGCCAGGCTGGCAGAGCTCATTTTGCAGCCACCCCCAGGGTGAGACACGTCCCAAAATGCCACCAAACCTCTTTCCCAGGGGAAATTTTCTGGGGGCAGAGCTGGTACTCACCACTGGGCCGGGCTTGCCACCATCTCCCTTCACTCCATCATCTCCAGCCAGTCCCTGTGGGAACATTGGGGGTTCAGAAAAAGCCTCTCACCAACGTGTCCTTCACCTCTGTGGGGACATTGAGGATGATCCTGTCCCACATTCCATGCTCAGCTGGCCAAGACAGCACTGGGAACCACGTGGGAGTGAACAGGATTCAGTAGCAGGAACAGGTTTTCCATGAGGCACCACTGGGTGCTGGAAAGGGTCTGATTTTGGGGGTTTAGGTACTGGGAGTTTGGGGTTTTAGGGTCCTGGGAGTCAGTGCTGAAGTATGAGGTTTTAGACCCCCCTCTCACTCCTGAGCCTCCTGACCTGGCCAGTGAAAGGGCAATAAATCCTTTGGATTGTACTGGAAATAGGGAAAAGCTGGGGAAGCCTTTGGCAATTGCCAGCTCTGCAACATTCCAGGCATCAGTACCTCGAATCCTGCAGCCCCAGCAGGTCCATCCACACCCTGTGGCCCTGGATCTCCCTGGGAAAGGAGGGGAAACACCTCTGTCCATGGAGAAACCCTTCCCTGCCCTGCTGCCTTTGGATCTCAGGCAACAAGGCAGGGGGTGTCCCATGGCAGGTCCCCCTGTCCCCAGCCTGCCCAGGACATCCATGCAGCACATTCCCACTGGGAAAGCTTGGGAAGAGGCCAGAACAGGGAGTTTCACCCAGAAATAAAGGGTGGGACCCATCATCCCTCCATACCTTCTCTCCCTCAGGACCGTCGAGCCCAGGAGGACCTCGGAGTCCTGTTCCCCCCTGTGCAGGGCACAAACAGAGGAGCTTGGGTCACTCAGCCCTGCCCCAGGCACACAAATGTCCCCTGCCAGGTGTGTGACAGAGACAGGCCATGCCCAGTGCTCCCAGCCACACAAATGTCCCCTCACCCAGTCTGGGACAGAGACAGGCCATGCCCAGTGCTCCCAGCCACACAAATTGTCCCATTTACCAGACCTGAGACAGAAGTGAGCCCTGCCAGTGCTCCCAGTCACACAGATGTCCCCTGGCAGGTCAGTGACAGAAATGGGACCCTGCCCAGTGCTCCCAGTCACACAAATGTCCCCTGCCAGGTGTGTGACAGAGACAGGGCCTGCCCAGTGCTCCCAGTCACAGAAATGTCCCCTCACCAGGTGTGTGATAGAGACAGGGCCTGCCCAGTGCTCCCAGTCACACAAATGTCCCCTCACCAGGTGTGTGACAGAGATGAGCCCTGCCCAGTGCTCCCAGTCACACAAATGTCCCCTCACCAGGTGTGTGACAGAAATGGGACCCTGCCCAGTGCTCCCAGTCACACAAATGTCCCCTCACCAGGTGTGTGACAGAGACAGGGCCATGCTCAGTGCTCCCAGTCACACAAATGTCCCCTGGCAGGTCTGTGACAGAGGCAGGGACTGCCCAGTGCTCCCAGTCACAGAAATGTCCCCTGCCAGGTCTGTGACAGAGACAGGCCATGCCCAGTGCTCCCAGTCACACAAATGTCCCCTCACCCAGTCTGTGACAGAGACAGGCCATGCCCAGTGCTCCCAGCCACAGAAATGTCCCCTGGCAGGTCTGGGACAGAGACAGGCCATGCCCAGTGCTCCCAGTCACACAAATGTCCCATTACCAGATCCATGACAAGACATGGACCCTGCCCAGTGCTCCCAGTCACAGAAATGTCCCCTGCCAGGTGTGTGACAGAGACAGGGCCATGCCCAGTGCTCCCAGTCACACAAATGTCCCCACACCAGGTCTGTGACAGAAATGAGCCCTGCCCAGTGCTCCCAGTCACACAAAAGTCCCCTCACCCAGTCTGGGACAGAGATAGGGCCTGCCCAGTGCTCCCAATCACAGAAATGTCCCCTGGCAGGTCAGTGACAGAAATGGGACCCTGCCCAGTGCTCCCAGTCACAGAATTGTCCCCTGCCAGGTGTGTGATAGAGACAGGCCATGCCCAGTGCTCCCAGGCACACAGATGTCCCCACACCAGGTGTGTGATAGAGACAGGCCATGCCCAGTGCTCCCAGTCACAGAAATGTCCCCTGCCAGGTGTGTGATAGAGACAGGCCATGCCCAGTGCTCCCAGGTACACAGATGTCCCCACACCAGGTGTGTGATAGAGACAGGGCCATGCCCAGTGCTCCCAGGCACACACACACCCCCACACCAGGTCAGTGACAGGGTGAAAGGGGACAGGGGACATGTTGTGACTTACAAGCGATCCTCTGGCTCCAGCAGGTCCTGCAGCTCCGGGGACACCGCCCTGGCCCTGGCACACAGAGGGACACGTGTTCCCAGCCTGGCTGGAGGCAGCATTACCCCAAACTGCCCCACAAACCCAAACCATCCCTTTGTGCCAACAAGACCCAGTCTTGGTGTCGTGCCTGTGAGGTGTGAAACTCCCTAATTATGGAGATTTGACAGTTCCTGGGATTTTCTGCAGCTCCCAGAGCCCAAGGTGTCCCACCAGGGGTGAGTCCCCTCCTTGGCAGCCATCAGCCAGCCTTTGGGGACATTGCAGGGTGAGGCAGCCCAGCCCCAGCTGTACTTGCCACCAAACCTTCTCGGCCCTTCTCTCCCTTCTGGCCTTTCCCTCCAATTTTCCCCGTGGCAGCTCCTGGACCAGGAATTCCAGGAAGGCCCCTGGGGCCAGCATTGCCCTGTTCAGGGATGGAGACAAGTGTCAGCACAAAGAGGGAATAGGAACAGCAATAAATGAGTTTCTGCTTGGAGATGAGCTGTGTCACCCTCTGGCAGGGTGTCACAGAGAGCAGGTCACCCTGGGGTGCTCCTCACCCCTGTCCTGCCCTGTTCCCACCATGGAGCAGCAGAGGTTGAGCAGGCCAGGGGTGTTCCCAGGTGCTGGAAAGAGGGACAGAGCCAGAGACACCCCTCACCTTCCGTCCCCGCAGTCCTGGCTCTCCTGGGTCTCCAGTGTCACCAGTGTCACCCTGTCCGGGGGGAAATGCCTGCATCAGACACAGCAGCTGCTCCCCAGCCCTATCCCAGGATGGGTTAAAAGCTGGGATTTGATTTCCACGGGCTTTTCCACCCTCCCTGGCTGGGATTTTGATGCTGGGTAAGGCACAGCCTCACCTCCTGTGCCAGGAGATCACCCCTGTCACCCCAAAAGCGAGTGGGGACAAAATGCTGAGCACACCTTGCCCAGCACTGACCCCAGAGCATCAACCCCCAGCCCCATGGGAGCACCCCAGGCTCTGTGGGGCAAAGCCATGGCATGGGCAGGGCCCAGAAGCAGCACCTTTCCCTGTGGGGACAATCCCACACGTACCTCCTTCCCTTGTTTCCCAGGCCGTCCTGGTGGCCCCTGTGTCCCCTTGTCCCCTGGCTCCCCAGGGCTCCCTCTGATGCCTGGAGCTCCACAGGTTCCTGCCTCTCCCTGCACATGATGAAGATGACCAGGATGATTCTTGGCTGCCTTTTCCAGCTGAGCCTGGCTCTGCCCTCCATCATTTCCCATACTGGGGAAAAACCCCAATTTTCTTATGGGACCTCCCCTGCCATGCCCAGCAATGCCATGAAGATGCTGAGGGGGTGGTTTCAAACATCTCCCATGGATTCAGGTGCCTGTGTGACCCTGCAGGAGTGGGGTGAGCCCAGCACCACCCCCAGCACCCACCTGCTCACCCTTGGGCCCCAACTGGCCCTCTGCTCCTGGTGGTCCTGGTGGTCCCTGCAGAGGGAAGAAAAGCCCAGCCCTAGCACAGCTCGTTGTCCCAGCTTTAACAGGAGGATCAGCAGCCTCCTCCTGTCCTTCCCCATCCTTGGAACAGGGAGCTGTGCAGGCTGGAGCAGCCCGAGCAGGGTGGGGACACATTTCCCAGTTGTTGTACCTGCTCCCCATCCAGCCCACGGACTCCAGCTGCCCCAGGATCTCCCACCTCGCCCTGCAGAGGACACAAAATCAGGACAAGGAGGTGGTTCTCTGTCTCTGCAGCTCCCTGAGATGTAAATCCCTGCCCCACAGGGATGGGGCCAGGCTGGGAGCAGTGCTGGCCCCACAGCCCTGCTGGGGAGGTCAGTGGGGTCAGTCTGGGCATCTTGCAGAGAAACCAAATCCTCCCCTCTGTCCTCACCTTCTCTCCTCTCATCCCTGCAGGCCCTTCACGTCCACTTGGACCTTCCCTGCCCTGAGAACAAACACCCCACATCAGCAGGGAGGCTTGGCCCAAACTCAGGAGATTTTGCAGCTCCTGAGCAGGGTCTGGGATGTCCTGACACCCCACACATCACCACGGGAAGAGAATCCATGCTCCAGCTCCTCAAACCCCCTGCAAAAGCCTCCCTTTTTTCCTTCCCTCCCTGCAGGAGCTTCAGGGAGCTCCCCAAAGGTGCTGCTGCAGTAAAATCCCTAATCCCTGTCCTTAGGGGATCAGTGGGGGGGCCCCAGCAGCACTCACCGGGTACCCAGCCGGGCCAGCAGCACCAGCTGCTCCAGGAGAGCCTCTTTCTCCACCCAAGCCAGGCTTCCCGGGAGTGCCAGCCAGCCCTCGTGTGCCAGGAGCACCCTGCAAGGCCAAAGAGCCCCTCAGGCCCCCCAGAACACAGCTCTGGGAGGGACAGCCCCATGGCTGGTGCAGCTGGGTCACCTCGGGGTCCCAAGGTGCCACCTGCTCCAGGCCCCATCCCTGCAGGTGTAGGACATTGCTGTCCCCACCCAAACACTGCTGTCCCCACCCAGACACTGCTGTCCCCACACTGCTGTCCCCACCCAAACACTGCTGTCCCCACCCAAACACTGCTGTCCCCACTGTCCCCACGTCCCACACTGCTGTCCCCACCCAAACACTGCTGTCCCCACTGTCCCCACACTGCTGTCCCCATGCCCCACACTGCTGTCCCCATTGTCCCCACGTCCCCACACTGCTGTCCCCACTGTCCCCACACTGCTGTCCCCACTGTCCCCACACTGCTGTCCCCACACTGCTGTCCCCACACCGCTGTCCCCACGCCCCACACACAGGATTTGGGGTGTCCCCTGCCCCACAACCACCCCAGGGATGAAAATCCCATGGAATGAACACCCATGCCCACCCTGGGGCCATCAGCTCAGCCCAGCAGGGTGCAGCTCTGCACTTACAGGCAGCCCTGGGAGCCCTCGAGGACCCGGGTCCCCTGTTCTGCCCTGGGAAAAGAAGGATGTCCAGGATGTCCCCATGGAATGGGGGACAGGGAGCTGGGAGCAGGGTGGGGCTTTGCTCAGAGAAACCCCCATGCCTTGGGACCATCTCATCAGGACAGAACCCAGCCAGCAGGGAGTGGGCCCAGGGTCCTGCCCGCCCCCAGAAAGGGGTTTGGGATGGATCCATGCTGCCAGGGAGCAAGGAGAGCCCTACCTGGGAGCCAGGAGCACCACGAGGACCGGGGGGACCTGGCAGGGCCTGGGGGACAAGAGCACCATCAGTGACACAGCCCTGGCTGAGCCCCTCTCCAGTTTGACTGCAAAAGTTCCCCATGGCAAAGATTTCCCATTTTCCCCATCCCCAGCCCAGCAGAGAGAATTTGCTCAGTGTTTTCCAGGGAGCTGGAGCTGCCCAGAGCAGCAGCAAACACTGCTTACCTTTGGACCAGCTTTTCCTGGAAATCCTGGTGGACCTTGAGCCCCCCTTTCTCCCTGTTAGGAGGCAAGAAAGATTTCCTTTCTTCTTTATGTTTTAATGCAAAAACCTCGTTAAAAAGCACAACAACACAAACAAAAAACAGCTCTTAGATCAATCCAGAGGCGTTGGGGCTGAGAAGGTGCTGGAATTCCAATGCTGTGGGGGACAGATCCAGCTGCTCTCCCCCCACCATGGCTGATGGGGACTGTGGACACCTCCAAACCCATCCACTGGGCTCAAAACTCACCCCAAAAACGCTCCCAGTGCTGGGGTGGGTGTGCCATCCCTACCTTGTCTCCCCTGCGTCCCAGCCTGCCGCGGTCTCCAGCAGGTCCTGGATAGCCCTGGGAAGAGCTGGGGGTTAGGAGGCAACTGGGGCTGCCTGGCACCTCTCTATTTTTGGGAGAAGGTGGCTGAGGGAAAGGCAGGAGCCCTGGGAGGATGGTGAGGGCCCAGCTGAAGCCCCCTACCAGCCGTGTCCCCTCCTGTGCAGCCCCATCACTTACATAGGAGCCCACAGGTCCTTGTGGCCCCTCCAAGCCAGGCTTCCCAGGCAGCCCCTGCCAGGGAAAACAGGGAATTAGGATGCTGAAAGTGAGAGATCAGGCAGCCACAGCAGAGTCTGAGTCTGTGTGAAATCAGGGCACATAACTTCCTCACACTGGCCTGAGAGAGTGTGAGGAGAAATCAAAAACAATCCTTAGAAGGTGGAAAACCGTTAAGGTGGAAAACCGTTAGCAGGTGATGTTTTGGTAATTTGTTGTTTATTGGGAAAATAAACAACAGTAATTTGTTATTTATTATTACAACAATAAAAAACAGTAATTTGTTGTTTACTTGGGAAAAACAGTCAAGGGGTGTTGTTCTGAGTGTCCAGTATAAAGGGTGGTGAAAAATAAAGATTGCTTCTCTCCCTCTGACTCCAGATCAGAAGTTTGTGTGTCATTACTACCACTGTTCCTAATCAATAATGGAATCAATAATCCTAATCCCCACTCCAGGGATGCAGACAGGCACCCTCCCTTCCCCAGTGATCCCATGGGATGTGAGGAGCCCTTGGGCTGAGTCCACGGGATCCCCCCAGGTCTCCCCGTGGCAGCCCAGAGCCTCTGGGGGCTGTTCACCCCCATCCCTCCCCAGCCAGCCCCCCAGACCCCAGCTCTCACCTTTGGGCCCAAGGAACCCGGCTCTCCATCAGGTCCAGGCTTTCCTGGGGAGCCCTTTGGGATTATTTGGGGAGGAGGTGTCACCAAAGGCTGAGAGGAGATGAGCCCTGCCTGCCAACCCCCCAGTGCTGCCCCCAAGCTCCTGGCCAGGGTCACCTGGGCCCAGCAGGGTCACAGGGGACAAACTCAGCCACTGTGGCAGGTCCTGGTGGCCCCTGCACACCAGCCCCCGTGGCTGGCAGGGCTGTCACCAGGGAAGGTGACAATCCTTGCTCTCAGCATCATCCCCAAGCCCAGCTGAGTGCAGGCTCCCAGGGAGGAGCTGTTCCAGGTCTCCATCCCAGATCACTGAGCTGGAAGGGACCCACCAGGATCACCCAGCCCCAGTCCCTGCCCAGACCCCCCAACAATCCCACCCTGGGCACCCCTGGCAGGGCTGTCCAAAGGCTCCTGG
>JBBMKD010000049.1:7935337-7945619 GCA_037834095.1 Argya squamiceps
AGGAGACGTAAGAAGTCCTTGAGGACCGTCCCGAGTTGGTGGCCACCGCCTCCTCGAAGGTGAGGGTGTCCTCCGGCACCGCGCGGTAGGGGCTGTCGGCATCATCGCGGTGCCCCAGGTAGGGGTCGGAGCCGATGCGGGCCGGGGCGGGCGGCGCCGGCGGCTGCTCCCCCCGCAGCAGCGCGTTGTGCTCGGACAGCCCGCGGCTCAGGCGGCCCGGGGAGAAGGTGGGGGTTTGGAAAGTGGTGAAGTGCACGGGCGAGGAGTTAGCGGTCTTGTAAGTGATGCTGGGGCGTGGGGTCAGTGGAGTCTGTGGGAGCTGCCTCCGACCCCGGCAGGGGGTACTAGCACCAGATGTCGACAGCAAGGGGCTCCCATTAACTGAACCACTGCCCTACATCAAAATTGGAACAGAGCAAATCAAAAAATAAAAAAAGGGGAAACACCGGACAAGACACAGAGGCAGGCAGGTATCAAACAGAAGGAGAAGCAACAGAAGGCGGAGACGAGTCACAAGAGGAAAGAAAAGCAAAAAAAAAGAAAAGAGAGAGTTTAGACAAGCACAGTCGGGGTGGGGGGAGGCTCTCGAGAGATAATTCAACACGAGATGTGAAGAGCTGGAGAGTTCAAAAGTCTGGGAGCAGTAGGAACAGAGAGGGGCAGAGCATCGGTAGGACGCAAACGGGCACCAACAGAGGGGACACTGCCCAGGGGAGGCACCCACAGCATACAGGGCTCGACATGCGCCTTACCTGGCCTGGGAGCAGCTCAAAAACCTCAGTTATTGGAGGGTTTTACAAATTACTGTCGTTTTTTTTTTACAGTTTAGCTTTGGGGTGGGTTTGTGCAGAACTTCACCCCACAGCTGTGCGTGCTGGGTTTGTGGGAGGTGTCCCTGCCCAGCGCAGGGGGTTGGAACGAGAGGAGCTTTAAGGTCCCCTCCAAATCAAACCATTTCAGGATTTAATGAATCTGTTTCTGTTGCCAAAACTGGATTATGGGTTTTATTGTTATTATTACGGATTCTGCATGGAAGGCGGATCTGGGTGACTGTTTTATGCAGGTTGGGAATAAATGCCTTTGGATTTAATAGCCAATTTCTGAAAAAATAACAACCAAAAGCTTTTTGGCTTTAACAAGACCATTTAACAGAAATGCGTCCACATTGTCCTCTTTAATATTACACATTGGATTTTGGAGTGGTAGAAGGGTCTGGCAGCTTCCTGGGTTACTAATAATGCCTTGTGAGAGTGAACTAAGCTGCAGTAATTTACACAAATGCCACGAGTGAGAGGAAAGGGCCCCTGTCTTCCCATTTCTGTTTACATTCTCCCAAGGCAGGACATGAGTGCATTGAACAACCCCTCAGCCTTTACCAACCTAACATTTTGAGACCAGACCTTTAATTTTTAAAGAGCATTTTTTCCTTCCTATCAACCCACCAGGCTTGTCAGGCTGTCAGTCACTGCTCGTTCTGCCCTGCCTGGCTCTCCCAGTGATCAGCAACATTCCAGCATCCAGGGGAAGCTGCCCAGCTTCCCCTAAGGGCCTGAGCACCTCACAATTACAAAAGAAAAGAGAACTAAATTTTAGCCTGCAGAAAAGGAGGCTCAGGGAGGACCCTTTTGGTTTCTACAAGTCCAGGTGGGGGTCAGGCTCTGCTCCCATTTAAGAGGAAATAGGACAAGAGGAAACGGCCTCAAGTTGTGCCAGGGGAGATTCAGGTTGGGCATCAGGAGGAATTTCTTCCTGAAAAGGGAGGTCAGGCCTTGGAAGGGGCTGCCCAGGGAGGTTTGAAGTCCCCATCCCTGGAGGTATCTAAGGAAGACCTGTGACAGTGACCAGGTGGGATTTGGCACAGCTTGGACTTGGAGGATTTTCCCAACCTTGGTGTGAGGCCCCAGGCAGGACCTCAATGGCTTTATCTGCACTGTCTGACCTTCCTCCCCCTTTCCACCTCCTCTAATTTACATAGAACGTGGAGAAGGTGCATAAATCCCTGGCAGGGATCCCTCAGGGCAGTTTCCCCTCAACGGCTTTATCTGCACTGCCTGGCCTTCCTCCCCCTTTCCACCTCCTCTAATTTAAGCAAAACACAGAGAAGGCGCACAGACCCCTGGCAGGGATCCCTCAGGGCAGGTTCCCCACCCTGGCTGTCCTCACCTGTCTGTGTGGGCCGTGCTCTGGGCCCCCGTTGGGGGAGGTGGGCCTGCTCTGGTCAGCAGATTTGGGCTGGGCACGGTCCCGGCTGCCGTAGCGGTCGCAGGAGTAGAAGCGCTGCTTTTCGGAGGAGGAGGAGGAGTGCTGCTTCCTCTCCTGGGAGCGCCCACGCTCCTGCTTCTTGTCCTTGGAAGAAGACTCTCCAGACTGGGCAACTGGAAAGAGGAACATTGGGTAGGGGGTCACCAGCATGTGTGGGGTGAGGAGGTCCTACAACACAGGACCCCAAACCCCTGAAAAGGAGTGTCTTGGGTTTTGTAACCAAAAAAACAAAAAGAATTTATTTTATTCCATCTGTTGAAACTCGGCTGGGGAGGTTTTTCTTTATCTGTTGTAACTCCAGGAGGGAGGGGGTGGCTGCCTTCCTGATAACAAGCCAGCTGTTAAAACCAGGTGGGGGATTGTTTCTTATCTCTTTCCACCCTCCCATTACCTCCATGGGGATGTCTTTTGTTAATGGGCCATCAAGGCTCACCAGTGACATGACACATTACATCATCTCAGTGTCCCTTATCTCCTCCATGGGGACATCTTCTGTTAATGGGCCATCAAGGCTCACCAGTGACATGACACATTACATCACCCCATTGTAAGATGCTCCACCCAAGGAGGAGGAGCCAAACCATTTCCACTTAGATAAAAAAGAGCCACAAGTGTCACCAGACATCCAGTGTTCCCATGGGACTCCTGAAGGAAGACCAGACCCATCTCTGGACCCTTTTTCTCTACAAGACCATCTCTACTTCCAACAGGACCACATCTGCCTCTCCAGGAGGGCTTATTTTGGACTGTTTCCAACATCAACAGGGTGTCGAGGTTGTATTCTGACTCTGTCAGTGGTCTTTTGTATTATTGAATTGTATTTTATTTTACTGCCTTTTTTTTTTTTCCCTCTTCCTATTAAACTGTATTTCTGACTTGGAGCATCTCACTGGTTTTGCTTTCAAACCACTACAAGGAGCAAACTGTCTGAAAGGAGAGGGGCAGGGGATGTGCATCTCCTCCCTCATCTCCCAGGACAAATCTTGGTGAGAAAACTGTCTGAAAGGAGAGGGACAGGGGACATACATCTCATCTCCCAGGGACAAATCTTGGTGAGAAAACTGTCCAAAAGGAGAGGGACAGGGGACATACATCTCCTCCCTCATCCCCCTGGGACAAATCTTGGTGAGAAAACTGTCTGAAAGGAGAGGGACAGGGGACATACATCTCCTCCCTCATCTCCCAGGGATAAATCCTTGTTGGCAAAGCACTCACCAGCTTGTCCATCAGCCATGTGATGGCCGGCCCTGTCCAAGGACTTCTGCTTCTTGTCTTTCCGCCGGTGGCAGCGGTGGTGGTGGTGGTGGTGGCCCTGCTCCGGGGGCATCCTCTCCAGGGAATACTCGTAGAGGTGCATGGGGTGAGGGCGCTGCGGGGTCAGCGTGGAGACCGAGCGCTTCATGGGGCTGGTGTCCGGGATGGGCTGCAGGGAACAGGGAGGGACACGGAGCGGGGTGAGGGAAGGCGCCGCGCCCCGCTCGGCCGCCTGGCACCCGGCATGGGAGGGGTTAAACAGCCAGAGAGAGAGGGGGGCAAGGAGGGGGAGGAGAGAAAATGGTTAATTGGAGAAAACCAGGAATGGGCAGGAGGATTTGTGGGATGTGGATTGAGCGGGAGATTTGGGGAGTGAGTGTGATCTCCCAGTGTCAATCCACGGGAGCAGCACTGCACAGCACACCCAGCACAGAGCTCAGCAGGGACACGGGACACAGCAGCAGCCAAGCACCTCACAAAGGGAATTCTCCAACACCAGGGGCACCCACAGCTGCTCCTGCATCCCAAAGCAGCTCCAAAGAGGAAAGCGGGTAGCATTGCTGAGCACCACATGGAGGGGGAGGAAAATCAGGAATCAGGGCAAGGTACAGGCCAAGCTACCAGGAAATTCCTTTTATCCCCCAGCAGTGAACACAACTCCCATCAAACATTTAAACCTCTCTTGTGCTTCCATCACTCCCTGAAGCCCTTTGCCTGGGGCAGGGATAGTGTGTACATCCTGCAATCCCATCAGGACAGCTCCAGAAAGGAATACCTGGCTTTGCTATTGTTTTTAAAACATTTGTATCAAAACATCTGAGCACTGAGAGCTGTCACAGCATTGCTGGACCCTCTCCCTGTGCCAGTGGCAGCTCCAGACCCTGCTCTGACAGCTCCAGACCCTGCTCCCTTCCCTTTAGGTACAAACCCTTACAAAGGTTCTGCAGAACCCCAGACAAGTGTCCTGCAGGACAGCTCCTCTCAGAGCCTCTGCTCAGGGATAAAGCTCAGAAAACAGGATCAATTCCCACATTTCCTTCTCTTCTGGCCTCTGGTTGTCTCTTTGTGCAGATAACACCTCATCCATCCTCTGGATGCTTCCCTGGGTCTGCCACTGCATCTGAGCAGTGTGCCAGAGGAGAGATCTCAGGGCTCGACAGTGAAATTCAGGATGTTCCCCAGTCCCTCAGCCTCACACGTGTTTGAATTCCCAATCCAATAAGTGCCTCCCACAACAGCTCTCCCAGAACATTTACTCTGCTCACTGTAACCTTTCCTGAGAGCTCTGTATTATTTTTCCTGTTTGCTCTCTTCTGTTTGCTTACCCCAAAATCCAGATCTCTGCTTCCCCGTGATATTTACCCAAGGCAAAGCCAATTGTTTCACAGCTCTGCTCATTATTTTGTGTGGAAAAACCACTCTCCCTCCCCTTGAGGGCAGATTATCCTGGGTGGAAAGGCACGATTTGGGCAGTTACCCACATTTTGGTGCTTCCCACTGAAGGCAGTTGGGATCCTGGTGCTGGAAGGTTTATCACAAGGCTGGGATGAGGGAGCCCAGCAGAGTCTGTGGCGTGGCCCTGGAAGCACCAATTCCATCAGCAGGATCACCCTGTGCTGCTTTTGTGTCACCTCTTGTGGCCCTCATTTGTGTGGGCAAGAGATTATCCTCAGGAGCTTGGTATCTGTCCTTGTTTAGTGCTGAGCCTGCAGCTGGGGGGAGGCAGGGGGGCTGTAAACTGGACAGTCTGATGGGCTAAAATATGGGAAGTAAAAGGATTTCCCACTAAAAACACATCTAGATTTTCAAAATCCATACAGGGACTGCCGAGAAGAAAGCAACAGAAAAACCCACCCCCCACCCCCCCAAAAAAAAACAAACAAACAAAAAAAAACCCAAAAAACCCAAACCAAAAACAAAACAAAGAAAAAAAAACCTCAAAACAACAACAAAAAACCCACAACCCCCAAAAAAACAACTAAAAAACCCCAAAACCAGATATAGATTAACAAGAAATGAACTTTTTTGGGGGGCTTTGGTCCTGCTTCCATGCTTACTCCAGGAAAAGAAGTCCCAGTGACACGAACCAGTGGCAAAGCAATCAATCCCTTTTTCCATAAATCCTGGCAACACTCTTGTTTTGGGAGGCACAGGCTCCCAAAAACCCTCAGGAGACTGCATGCACCCCTGCAGAGAGCTCCTAATTGCTTCTTCATTACCAACCCGATTGTTTTCACTGCCTAAATTCCTGAGCAACGAGGCACGAAAATAAACAAATAACAAAAAAGCCCAAGCAAACCACCCACCCAACCCCTGCGAGCATCGTGCAGCCATTGAGGATTGAGGGAAAAGTGGGGACAGAGAGAGAGAGAGCAGCTGCGCCGGCAGGACTCCAGATGAGAGGGGAGAAAAGTCAAGGGTTAAAGGAAGGTTAATTAATTCTTAAGATGAGTTTAATAGGAGACAATTTAGTGCGAACTACATACTGCCAGGTAACTCCCAGGTGACCGTGCTTTGCTCCTCTGCAAACAATTCGGACAAGGTGAGGGACATTATTGGCAGCAGCCCCACAGTACAGCCAGTGTCAGACATCAGACGTGCAGCAGACACGATGACCACCAGGGAGGGAGGTGATGAGGGCAGGACAGCAGAGAGGGAGGGTGGAAACACAGGAGAAGGGTTTTGGGGGTTTTTTAAAATAAGTGGAATGTAAAAAAAAGAGAGGCAAACAGAAAGGGAGACGTCCAGGAACAGAAAGCGTTGCAAATAAGAGTTAGAAAGAACTCAAAAGTTTGGGGAGGGGCAGAGCAGCACGTGAGAGGCAGGGTGGGGGGGCGTGGAGGGGGAGACACACACAGAAAGGACATCAGTTACTCACCCAAGCTACAACCAGTGAACATTGTATTATTCAATGAGGTTAGAGCTGAGATTCAGGGCCTGATTCACAACCAGGGGCAGTGACACCCTGGGGACACAAGCCATGCTTCTGTCAGGGACACTCCTGCAAATACCTGACTGCCATGGAGAGCAGTTTCCCAAGGGAAGGCTCTGCCAAGGAAGGGAAGAGGCTACCTGTGCTCTAGGATAAAGGACAATTTCTGGGAAGGGGAAAGGCTTTGCTTTGTGGGCTGTTGCTTTTATCAAGCTCAGTGAGGAGTGCTCCTGATAATGAGAATCCCAGCATTCACACAAAGGCTGCAGTTTCTGGAGCCAGGTGGGAAATCCTCTGGCTGGCCAGGGGCAGCTCCAGCACGTTGGTATAACAATTCCATCTGTTGGAGCTATTGCTCCAACACAGGGTTTCACTTCAGGGTGCAGCAGACCCTTCACATTCTGCTCCCCACAGAAACAGAGCCCAGGGCCAGGCTGCTCCCTCCTGGCTGTGTGAATCAGGCCCTGGAATGAGGCAGGACACGAGTGGTGAGATGTTGTGACACAGGAGGCAGGATGGTGGCTGGGCAGTATTTGGGACAAACAGCAGTGAACGTGTGAAACGGCCAGAAATGATCAGTGACATCCTACACACTAAAGCAGCGCCCACAAGTTGATGTGAAAGTCAACTCTAGGGAGGAGATTTCTTTAAAGAATGAGTAAAATCAACAAGAGAAATCCTGAAATTGCTGGCCAAGGTCACAGTACAGGAAGAACCAGGGAACACACTCAGTGTCCCAGTGCAGCTCCCAGGCACAGCCCCTGGTAGTCCCTGTGCCTGCTCATCCACCTCAGTGTGTCACAGCACATCTGCAGCTTTTTGTAAGGACAGGGCACAGGAATATGGCTTGGCTGGCTGGACAGACAGCACACAACTGATGGGAAATGTGCCTTCCAGGAATCAGTGTGCAAATGGCCTTGTCCCCAAACTGTGACACTCGTGGGTGGCCCAGCCAGAGGGATCGTCCTGGGCTGCTTTTGCTGCAAGCAGGGAGGAGTGAAACTGGGGACAGTGCTGTGACTGCACAGGACAGCTGCCACTTCTGCAGGGGACACCTGGCCACGCCCTGCAGGGAATCCTGGCCAGGAACCCTAGCCACGCCCTGCAGGGGACACCGGGCCAGGAATCCTGGCCATGCCCTGCAAGGAACCCCCCTGGCCATGCCCTGCAGGGGACACCTGGCCAGGAACCCTGGCCACACCCTGCAGGGAATTCCAGCCATCCCCTGCAGGTGACACCTGCCACACCCTGCAGGGAACACCTGGTCACACCCTGCAAGGAATTCCAGCCACCCCAGCACAAGGCCTGGATGGATTCCTGTCCCCACATCTTTCAAAACCAATATTCCCATGCCACATCCCACCCACGACAAGCAGAGAGAAGATGCTGAGATCTTGTCCTGCTCTCAGACTCCCAAATCCCCATCTCTCACCTGGGTTTCAGCAGCCAGGCGTGGCATGGAGGCCGCCCTGCCCTGGCTCTCCAGGCCTGGCTGGGGCTCTCCGTTGGCAACTGTGGGGCTGATCTCCTTCATTTCCACCACCTGATCAAAACAGGGAATGGCTTCAGTAGCAGGAACAGCAGCATCAGCTTTGAAGCCACCATCAGCTTCTTGAAGTTTGATTTGACTGGGAGGAGATGCTGGTGTGGCAAAGAGTAACTGAAGAGCTGTGGAGTGCCCAGGTTACTCTGTCCTCAGGAGGATCATCCCACAAGCAGTGGGATGAGCTGTTTCACCAGCCAGGAGCTCCAGCTGTGACCTGGGAAACCCCTCAGGTCATCCTGACTGGAAACCCCTCATCTGAGCTGGGATAATGGCATTGGGAAATGGGAGGAGAAAGCCTGAGGTAACCTATGACAGCAAGACAGAATTCCAGGAGAAGCCTGTCCACATCAGGCTGTGGGAGCTGCCAGGTCTGGGGTTTCTCCACAATGCTCAAGCAAACAAGAGACAGAACAATGCTTGTCCCTCAAGGGATAGATCTCCTGCTAATGCAGGTTCCCCATCTTCACCTGGTTTTTCTAAACGCTTTGTAAAACTTCTGAAGTTCCACCACAGCTCTAAAATCTCCTCCACCTCACCCTGTCTCCACCTGCTTTTTCTAAGTATTTTCTAAAATGTCTTAAATTGTACCACAGTTCTAAACTTTCTTGCATCTCACCCCATCTTCACCTGCTTTTCCTGGGTGTTTTTTCTAAAATTTATTATTCCACCACAGATCTAAAATTTCCTGCATTCTCACCCCATCTTCACCTACTTTTCCTAGGCATTTTTTCTAAAATTTCTTAAATTGTACCACTGCTCTAAACTTTCCTGCATCTCACCCCATCTTCACCTCCTTTTTCTAAACATTTTCTTAAATTCTTGGAGTTCTACCACACCTCTAAAATCTCCTGCATTTCACCCTGTCTTCACCTGCTTTTTCCAAACGTTTTCTTAAATTTCTCAAGTCCTCCCACAGCTCCAAAATCTGCACCTTCCCCCTTCCCACCTTCCCCCCATTTTCTCACCCTCTCGATGGGGATCTCCTCGGAGTGGCCTCTCTCAAAAGCTGGGCTCCTGGTTTCATAGAACACGTCCTGGGTGCGCTGGGTCCCCCAGGAGCTGGACTCTTTGATCCCTCCCTCTGGGGGTGGCCTGTCCCAAGGAAAAGAGAGAAAAAATATTTATGCTTTTACAAAGAGATTTTGGCTGAATTTGGCAGACAGACTCGAGCACCCTGTGGGGTTTCACGTGTGAAAATCAGCTGCAGGATGGGCACAGTGGCTGGTGAAGCTCTAAGATCCCCTGGGTTTTTCTCCTGTAGAGGCTGAAGGTCCCATGAGAATGAGGATGTCAAACCAACCATGATTTTTTTTTCAGTAATTAAGGAAAACAACTTCTGCCACTTAATTCCTGATGGACAATGAAGAATTTGGGAGTTCAGGCTGATTTTGTGTGCAGGACCAGCTGGATACTGGTCAAACACCTCAACCATGCTGAAGTCCCTTCGCCAGCTGTTGAGTCTGGTCTTGGTTTCCCCCATCAGGATTATTTGGCATGTTTAAACCTCAGCTGTCTGTCACTAAAAATCCATAGCACTCATGATCCAGAGGAAAATCACCTGGAGCAGGAAATGGAGAATTGATTAGGGATCACTGTCACTAGGACTGTTTGGAAAGCTCTCCACGAAGGGATAATTTCCCCAAAGAGACAAATTGTGCTGTGGCAAGAACTTGCTGTTGCTCGTGTCCCACAAGCTCAAGGAATGAATTTATTCCCAAGGATCTTTGGCCTCCCAAAAACTCATTGCTGGGATGGTCAGTGGGGTTTGTTCAGTTGTTTTGCAACAGTCCCAAATTCCTGTGAGCAAACTCACACTGGGAAGCTCTCCAGTGAGGATTCATGGAGGAAACACCCAGTTACCAATGCCACCAGCACAGGGATAACTGCAGTGGGAGCAGAGCCAGCAGCAGGAATTGTCCCAGCCATGGTGAGAAAGGGCTGCTGACCTTTGTCCTTGGTTGCAATGCAAGATGTAACCAAATATATTCTATTGCCATCTGTTGAAACCAGGTGGGGAGGTGGGTTTTTTTTTTCTTTATCTCTTGTAGAACCCATTCCTCCTAACTCTAGGGAGGAGGGGGTGGGTGTCTTCTGTTAATGGGCAGCTGTTAAACCAGGTGGGGCAGCATTCTTTATCCCCTCCAGGACCCATCCCTCATCACTCTGGGGGGATATCTGCTGTTAAACCAGCTGGGGCAGAGTTCTTTATCTCTTCCAGGACCTGTCCCTCATCACTCTGGGGGGATATCTGCTGTTAAACCAGCTGGGGCAGAGTTCTTTATCCCTTC
>JBBMKD010000049.1:7958960-7974687 GCA_037834095.1 Argya squamiceps
TGGGGCTCCAGCCCCTTCCCCAGCTCCCTAAGCCTCTCCTGGGGCTCCCGCCCCTTCCCCAGCTCCATTCCCTGCCCTGGACATGCTCCAGCCCTTCTCACTGTGAGTGGCCCAGAACTGCACACAGGAATTTGGGTTTTTTGCAGCCTCTCCCCCCAGCCCAGTGCAGGATAGAGCTCCCTGATCCCCAGGATCCCATCCATGCACTTCTGGGAAGCAGCAAAGCCAAGCACACGGAACTGCAGAGGCTGGTCAGGCTGACCAAGGAGAGCAGTTGAGAAAGGGGAAGCAGAAAACAGCAGAAAGGAAGGACAGCAGCCAAGGAGGCTGCAAAGAGGGGAAAATCCAAACCAAAAAAACAGTGTGGACGTACTGAGAAGGCAACAAAGATGTGGGGAAAACACACAGAACCTCTGGAGAGGACTGGGAGGAGTAGACATGGACAGAAAAAGGGGGGATATGTGGGGCAAAAGAGCTCTTGCTGGAAAGAACACTCAGGGGATTTAAAAATCAGAGGGAGAGGGTGAAAACGGCAGAGACAAAGCCCTGGCTGCTGGGGGCACTGAGTGAGCTACACCTGCAGGAGCAGGGGGTGAATGTCCCTCTCCAGGCTCTGTGGAGGGGTCAGTGCCCAGGGGGAGTTCAGTGTCCCCCCGAGTCTCTCATCCCCTTGGGTGTGACATGGTGACACCACGGGGGGACATCAGGCAGGATCAGGGGGTGCCACATCCCACCACAGTCATGGGGGAATGTCCAGCACCCATCCATGGATGTGCTGCATGGAGAAGTGGAGGAGGGAAGGAGCAAAAACCAGTCCTAACCCTGAGGGTGTGATTTAACAGCAATAACTGGGTGAGAGCTCAGCCCAAAGTGCAGCTTTAATCCACGGGGGAAACCCTGATCTTGTCTCAAATCCATATTTTGTCATTTAGGATTCTTTGATAAGGGGGAAAATGAATGTGATCATCTCCAAACTCAGGGAAATCTAAGTTTAACCTAAACTGGAGCTGTTTGAACCCATCTCTGCCTGTGCTTGTGACACACAGACACACTCCAGAGGTTTCTTTGGGGATGGGGAAAAATTAATGAGGTCTTTAAAAAATCAGGAGTGTGGGTTATAAAAAGAAGCCATTCCTATGTACCCAGGTTCTGTGGGTTTCTTCTGTAGGGACAGACAAATTAAAGGAGATATCAGGAAATTCTCAGGCTGAAAAAATGCCTGTGGGCACAAAGTCTGCTATGAAAAGCAGCCCAAAATCTTATTTAAAATGCCTATTTTAACACATTATCTCTTTATCACTTTTGTTTTCTTTCTTTTTGAATTCTACAAGATTTAGGGGGGAAAAAAAAGAGTTTTATCATTCTGGTACAGCCCCAGAGCAGATCTGGTTGCCCACCTACAAACACCTTTACAGCTCTCCTAAAGCAATGGAAACTCACAGGTGGCAACTCCTGGGATTTCTGTGGATAATTGGTGTCTAAAATAGCTGAGACCTGGAATTTTGATCTAGTTGGGTTCCCCAAGCTCAGTTATGGTGGCCAGAAACAAATCAAATACAGCAAAGCCACCTAACTGGAGAGATTTCAGGTTATGACTTCCCTTTTATTTTCAATCCTGGCACACTGAGGAAGGATCTTGTAGGAGGATTAATTTGAATTTCTTCTTGCTGCTACTGAATTGATCAGACCCAGGTTTGGGTCTAGCTGGAGCCTCTTCACAAAAATCTTGGGTTTATTTGGTCTCAGTGAAAAATCCCCCAGCACAGGAGGGGCTGTTGTGCTGTGGATGCCCTGGGCTGAGATTTGGGGTTTGGGGGTGGCTGGAGTGACACCAACAGCCAAAAAATCCTGTTGGGTTTGCTGGATTCTCGAGCACCCCAGTGATAAATGGTTCTGACAACCTCTCCCTCCAAACTGGGAGGTTCAGTGGTGAAACTTCCAAGGAGTCACCCTGGAAATGGAAGTTTCCAAACACCCTGAGAGTTTTTGGGAGGGCAGCCTGGCCTTAAACTGGGTCTGCTCCATTTCCATCTGAATTTCCACCCCGGCAGCAGCCTTTGGGAGAGAATTCATCCTGGTGGCTCAATTAAAAAGTTTTGCCACATCAACAGTAAGCTGGAGTGATTTCTCCATCTCCCTGCCCTAAATGTTTTCTGTTAAAGTCATTTCTTCCACCAGGGTGTTTAAGGAGCCCTTCTGGTGTTGTCTGTGTTTAATTGCTTGCTCACTCCTACAGTACTGCCTACTCTAATTACTCCAGTCTAATTAAGAGGAGGAAAAAACAACACTCCACTGAAGGGTTAGTGAGACAAAGAGCCCCAGGAAGAAAAATGGGGATCTAATTGGGGGTAATTTGCTCATTAGCACTGGTCCCTCCCCAAATTAACCTAAATGGAATGAGAGAATAGAGAAAGAAACACTGACAGAGAGAGCAGAGACACACTCAGAAAGACAAACCGATGTGCCAGAGTTTTCAAAAAAGTTACCCAAAAAAATTATATATATATATATATAAAATTAAAAAAGAAAAAAAAAAAATCAGGAGATCCAAAATCTTGCTTGGAAAGCAGAGAAAGCACCAGAAAGGTCCAGAAGAACAACACCAACGGCACAGAAACCCCCAGTGCAGCCACGGCACAAAAAGCTGGCGGTTGGGCAGCAGCTCCTGGGGGAGGTTTTCTACCTTGTAGGCAACACGAGCTGGGCATTTCTTCCCAAGGCCCAGAGGTGGGGACATGTGTCTCAGCATCTCATACATGTCTGTGTAACTGATGCGCCCGCTGGCACCATGGGGTGGAGGAAAAGCACCAGGACACACAGATCCACCCGGATTGAGGCAGGGAAAACGGGGATGGGGTGGGGGGGGAGAGGCAACACATGGAGCAAATGAAAAGGGGGAGAGAGAGAAGGGAAAGCAGACAAGAAAACAGAGATCTGGTTAATCAGATTTCTCCGGGGAGCAAAACCAAACTCGGGAGGTGGGGCAGGAGGAAGGTGGCTCCGCTTCCGTTGCTGTGGTTCAACGTCTCCTCCTCCTGCAGGGGGGGCAGGTGGCCCTGGGGAATGATTGGTGTCCCCTGGGGGATGGCTGATGTCCCCTTGGGGAATGGCTGATGTCCCCTGGGGATGCTCCATGTCCCCTGAGGAATGGCTGATGTCCTCTGGGGAATGGCTGATGTCCTCTGGGGAATGGCCGATGTCCCCTAGGGATGCTCCATGTCCCCTGGGGAATGCTCCATGTCCCTTGGGGAATGTTCCATGTCCCCTGAGGAATGGCTGATGTCCCCTGGGGGATGACTGATGTCCCCTGGGGATGCTCCATGTCCTCTGGGGAATGGCTGATGTCCCCTGAGGAATGGCTGATGTCCCCTGGGGATGCTCCATGTCCCCTGGGGAATGATTGGTGTCCCCTGGGGGATTCTCCATGTCCCCTGGGGATGCTCCATGTCCCCTGGGGAATGGCTGATGTCCCCTGGGGATGCTCCATGTCCCCTGGGGGAATTCTCCATGTCCCTTGGGGGAATGGCTGATGTCCCCCAGGGAATCCTCGATGTCCCCCAGGGGAGCAGGGGTGGCAGGGCTGGGTTTGGTGGCTCTTGGCAGGGTGGGGGATGAGGGCTCCCCCATGGCCCCCCAAACCAGTCGGGTCACCATGCCAGGGAGGGCTGGGAGGCAGAGTTATGGGACAGGGCTGGGAGAACACAGCCCAGCTTTCCTTCCAGGGAGCAGCACTTTGGGTCTGGGGGATGGCACAAAGGAGAAGCCAGTCGTGGGGGTTTGCTGAGGGATGCACTGGGACTGCTCCCACTCCCACCTCAGGCTGGGATTCTGCAAATTCCTGCTCCAGCAAAAGCAGAGCCCAGCCCTGGCAGGAGGTGGGAAGGGAACCTGTTCCTCCCTCACTTTTGGTGGGTTTGTTTTTCACCAAGACAACCTCAACTGGGAATTGCAGAGGTTTGGGGAAAGTCCCTCAGAGCAGCCCATTGCTGAGGGCATCTCCCTTCAGCACACGCTGCTGGTGGTGGATTTATCCTCAAAAACAAGGGGTGCAAAACAGCAAAGAAATTCCTGCTTCACCTCTGTGTGCCTGTGGGCGCTGGGAGCACAACTGTGACAATCCCCTTTTGTTTTCCCAACGAGCTGCCTGCTCACACAACCTGCAAATCTCTGCTGCCTGGCATCCGAGGAGACCCAGGGATGTTATTAATTGAAGTTTACCCCGGGAAAAGCAGGATAATGTCATCATCTCTACGCCAGCAGGGAAAACCTATGCACCCATTTAAACCCCCTTTTCTGAGCAGGAACCTTCCCACCAGCCTAATACCCTGACATATATCTCAGTTCCTATGTGAAGCTTTGATGGAGGAGGGGGAGGAGGAGGAGAGAACTCAGCCAGCCCAAAACATCTATTCCTGTCCCTGGTAACTGCTGCAGAGAAAATCCCAGCCCAGAGCTGATTTAGAGGCTGCAGAGACACAAATGGGAACTGCAGCCAATGTCCTCCCCTGGTTCCTTCCTGCCCCTGGCCTGGGCTGTGGGCTCTCCTCTTGCTCAGTCAGGTGTGGGAAACACCTGGGCTGGAGAGGAGAAGCAAAGGAAGCTCTGGGCTGGTGCTTCCAACTTTCTCCTTCATCCTGTTGTCCAAGAAATTCCCTGCCTGGAAGTGGGTCCCCCTGAAGCCCATCCTGTGCTGCTTTCTGTCCCAAATCCCCCACCTGGGCTCCCAAGCACAGTGAACTCTCCCTGGGCCATGAGCTCTGATTTTTCAGCCTTCTACTGTTTTTATATTTCTACTGGAGCTTTTTCATGTGTGTAACAAAAACAAAGACTGATATTTTGTAAATAACACATTCCTTCCAGGGGGAAGGACAAAATTGATGGACTTTTAAGTTAACTAGTGGGGTCAGAGAGGTGTTGTGCTCTTCCCACAATTTCTGATCAAATTCCAAAAACTGCATAAGTCAGAATTTCAAAATAAAGCTTCTTTTTCTCTCTGACTCAGCCTGAGGGGTGAGTGTCCTTCTTTTCATGTCCTCTAGTGACAAGCAGGAGCTTTCCCTGGGTGTCCCCCACAACTCAGAGACATCATTTAACCCCTGGGCACCATGAAAAGCTCATCCCTCATCTCTGCCCACATCTAATGGTTTTCCAGCTCAGGAAAGGGCAAAGTTGATCACTCAACAATGCTACAAAGCCAAACCCAAACCTGCTGCTCCCTGGAAACCTTGGGATGCCTTTTTCTCTCTGCAATATATTGAAGTGCTGGGATGCTTTTCGCCAGCACTTCCCACCTGGAGCTGGCAGGATGGAAGCTGGAGGCTTCCCTGTCCCATAAAACTGCCTGTCCTCGGCCAGCTGGGGTGTGGGAGGAGACAGGGGAGGGATGCATGGAGGAAAAAGGATCAGTCAGTCAATCATTCCTTTTTTCAGGCAAGGGGTTGGTTACATTACAGTTCCTTTTCTCTACTGGTTGCATTTGCACTCAGGGGGAGGGAAGAGGGGATAAAAAGAAACAGAACCAGGACTAGAGATGCTGGAGGGATCTCTGAAATTCCAAACCTTGTAGGCCACCCTATGAGGGCACTTCTTTCCTAAGCCCAGGGGTGGAGCAATTACACGTAACAAATTGTACATGTCCTTATAATGAATGCGGCAACTGGAAAGGAAACACCAGAGGTTATGACAGCAAAATCCAACAGCAATCAGCTTTTCCACAGGCAAACGGGGAAGATTCGGCTTTTCCTAAGGAAAACAGGGAAGAATCAGCTTTTCCCAAGGCAAGCTGGACAAGTTGGAAGGGCAAAACGCGCTGAAAAGAAAAGTTAGTCTGGAAAGGAAGGAGTCACTTTAACACACAGAGAGAACTTCCAACTGCTCACCCAACTTTATATCCTTGGATTTTCCTCTGGGAAGCCTTCAGTGCCATGTGCAAGGCTGCCAAAGATTTCCTTTCCTTTCCTTTCCTTTCCTTTCCTTTCCTTTCCTTTCCTTTCCTTTCCTTTCCTTTCCTTTCCTTTCCTTTTTCCTTTCCTTTTTCCTTTTTCCTTTTTCCTTTTTCCTTTTTCCTTTTTCCTTTTTCCTTTTTCCTTTCTTTTTTTCCTTTTTCCTTTCCTTTCCCACCATGTTTTAATTCCCTGTGCCTGAGCATCAACCTCTGCTGCCCAGCACCCAGAGCCTGCAGGCCACAAAGAGCCTCTTCCATGGATCATTCCTGGGATTTTATTACAGCTTCTCAATGGATTATTCCCAGGATTCAAATTATCTGCTTCAAAACCTGGGGAACCTTTCCCTGCCCCTGTCACCTCCTACATAACCCCAGCAGGGCCATGAGGAATTTGCTGGGAGAGCAGAAAGTGTCACCTCCAGAGCCACGTTGGGCAGCTTTCAACACCAGAAGGAGAAATCAGACCCTTCCTGGAAGCTTTATGGTCACTCATTAACTCCCAACAAGAATTACAGCTAATTAAACAGCATATATAAATTTAATATTTAAATTTATATAAAAATTTAATAGTTATATATTAAATATAAAATTATATTTCTCAATCTTTTCTGTTGTAACCAACTCCTAGGTGAAAAGAGCTGAATTCCAAATTACCTCTGAGGAAAACTGGGATGCTTTGGCCTCCCTGTATTTATTTTGGTGCTTTCTGTAAAGAAGGCTGGAATATTTTGGGAGAACTCCTTCCATGTTGCTGCTTTTTGGGATGTGAAGAATTAAGGTCTATTCAAAGCCTTCCCCAATCAAGTCCAAACTATGAATTTGAGAGCAAATGGAGCTGTGCAAGTCTTGGCTCCAGGCCTAATCGTGGGCCTAAAAAGGGTTTGGTTTAACTGAGGCACCAAGTTTACACTTTCCTTACAGATTTAGAAGGATTCTGGAAAATCTGGGTGTGGAAAATACAGCTGGGATTTTTCAAATCTGTGTCTCATTCCCCTGTTTTCTATAAACCTCATAAATTCTTTTACTACTATTGGGGCTTCTTTCTGGGTTTCAGGCACCTCCCTGAGCTCTCCAAGAGTCCATGGAAGGCTGGAAAACCACCAGATGCTTTGCATTGGAAGATCAAGGCACAAAATTAGAACCAACAGGGATCTTTTTCCAGGTTCAGAGAATTCCAGAATGGTTTGGGGTGGAAGGACTTTAAAGTCCATCCCACTCCCTCCCTACCACAGCAGGGACACCTTCCACTGTCCCAGGGTGCTCCAAGCCCCTCCAGCCTGGCCTTGGGCACTGCCAGGGATGGAATATTTCATTTAAATCTCATTTTCCTCATCATCCTGTTATCCCAGAGAGCTGAGAGCTCCCTTGGGAGCACCTGCAGCTCCTCCTGAGGGGGACAACTGATGGCAATGGGATGGCCAGAACAACATCACCATCATCTCCACGGGGTGTGCACTGGGAGAGGAATAAAACAGATAAAGAACTCACTTTCTACATGTTGAACAATTAAAAACTCCTAGAAATCCAGTTATGGTTTTTTTCCCAGTTCATCCTTAAATCCTGTTTTCCCTCCTTTCTTAATTAACTTCCACCAAACCATCCTGAGCTCCCCATTTCTCTCAGTCCCTCTTTTTTTTCCTTTTTTTTTTTTCTTTTTTTCTTTGTGAGCTCAAGGCTCAAGGCTTTTGCCACCCGAAAATGCAGCAGTTTTCATACTCACCCCTAGGGAATGTGGCACAGCTGAAATCACAGCTCCAAACTGCCTTTTTTACTTCCTTTTCAATGTTTTTCCCCAGGAAAGCTCCCAGGGAGTTGGATTTTGTATCAAAACCAGAAGTGATATCAGAAATAGGGGGAAAATACACATTAAGTGGTGTTTAAAGTATTTTTATATAATAAAAATAGAACAATTGTGGAGCATCTTTCTTTGAGGGTCTCAAGGTAAGGGAAGTGGATAAACACTGTAATTCCCTTTTCCTTGGAATAATCAAGGAAGAGACCTTGGGAGAAGTGATCAGTGAGTGACCACATTCAGCTCAAATCCTGGAATAATCAAACCAGAAAATCAGTTGGGTTGAAGAAGACCTCTAAGAGCAGAAAGGACTTAAATCAAAATTATTGACAGCTCAGTTCTGGCTTCAAGTGTGAGAGGATTTAAGATTTGTGGAGATTTTAGCCCCACTTCTGAAAATGTGATTTCAGTGGAGCTATTCACACTCAATAACTTCCCACCAGAGTGAAAAGAGAACAGGGTTAGAGAAAAAAAAAACCCAGAATTATCATCTTACTATCTGACATTTTCTGCATTAACAGCTCTGGGAGTGGAAAGGTTTGGCCCCTGGGTGACTCAGAGTTAATAGAGCAAGAAATCTTCCTGTAAACTCACTGCTGGTGCCTCGTCTGGGTGGAAAGTTCCTGAATATAAACATTAAAAATCCACATTGATCCCAAGATTTTTTCCCTTGCAGGTGTGTTCCTCCTCCCACGGATGCAGAGCCAAGGCTGTTTTTCTAAGGAGCAACCAGGCACTCCCGGGTTTTCAGCCTCATTGAGATTTTCTAGTGGGAAGAGGCAGGACTGGATTGGGAAAAAAAGGGAAAAAGAAAAGCTATTTATGCCTGCTAAATCCCCACAAAGGATGTGCTGTGTCACACAGCTCGTGGGGATGAAAATCTGCCTGGAGATTACAAGCTGGTAGTAAGTGTGGAGTAAATATTCAGGTTGGTAGCAGGGGTGGCTTGGAGCAGTTAAAATCCCCCACAGTTCAGAGAAATGCAGGTTTTTGGAACAAGTTTCCATTTAAAGTAGGGCTAAATCATTTTAAGTGAGATTTTAAAGCAGTTTAATTGCATCCTAGCAGGGAGTTTGAGATGTTGATCATCCAAACACTCCCTGCCTCTGTCTCTGCTGAAGGGAAACAAAAAAGAAAGGAAAGATTGGAGGAGCTGGAGGCATCACAAATCCAGAGGAGATTCATGGCACAGGAACTCACAGGGAGGAAAAAGTGATCCAAAATTAGGAGAGCTTTAAATTAACAAAGAGTCTCCCACCAGGCAAATTCCCAAATAGAATATCAAGGAAATTACTGGGACCTGGGACAGAGCATCCAGAAATGAGAATAACCCCATCACCAGGGCTGTGGTGCAGCAATACAGAACAGCAATTTATTAATCAGTCCTGCTCTAGAAGTGGTCATTGGGCAGAGCCATTCCCTCAATTTAAAAAAAATTCCTTATTTTGGGATCTGTGCTGCTGCTCCACTGCCTAAGCCCAGTGTGCAGGTGTCTCTGTGTCTTGGAAGAAATAAAGTTAAAAAATAAACCCCTGAAATAAAGATCTCATTGTCCAGTGTGTGAAAAACATCCCCTCCTTTAACCCACCCATAAATCAGGAATATTTGATCAGAGAATTAAATATAAGAATTAAACACTTCCAAACTTCAGCCCATTTCATTTTATCCTGATCATTTTGCACATTACAACCTCAACTGCAACTCCAGAGCTAAATATTACTCCAAAGGCCAAAATTCCCACGGAGAGTTTGATGTCATTACAAGGAGGATTCCAGGAGAGAAAAAAAAATTGTGTTTAATGAGGAAAGGCTGTTTGAGAAAATCCCACATTTTCAGGAAACCACCCCAAGGCTGAGGAACATCACATCATTCCCTCTGGGGGCGGGTGGGATGGGGGAAGCAGAGCCCGCAGGACCTGACTCAGACGCAGCATTTGGGAAACCACCAAGGTGGATCTCAATTAAAAAAACGCTGCACAAATGAGGTGTGAACCTCTCCCGCTCCCTCAAGTGCTGCCGACAGCCAGAGATTTGCGGATTTGCAGCTCCGGATGGGATGCAGGAACAAAAAGCTCCTTTTGGAAGTGTTAAATAGCTTTTCTCCACGGCCATTTGGGCAGGCTCGGCGGAACTGAGGCTGTTCATCAGTTAATTTTTGGCCCTGCTCTGCTTTCAGGGGTTGGGTGTGCGTGAAGGAAACGCCCTTGCAGTGACACCAGGTTTGTTCCTCTCCAGCGCTCAGGGAATTGCAGCGTTTAACACCGATGTAAAACTGATTTGAGCGACTCAGATCCTGGAGTTGTTCCCGGTAAAACGGGCTCTGAGCGTGCCCAGGTGCGGCATTGCAGCCGCAGTGTCCCCTCTGTCCCTGCCTGGTGTCCCCTCTGTCCCTGCCTGGTGTCCCCTCTGTCCCTGCCCGGTGTCCCTGCCCGGTGTCCCCTCTGTCCCTTCCCGGTGTCCTCGCCCCGGTGTCCCCGATGTCCTCTCAGTCCCTTCCCCGATGTCCCCTCTGTCCCTGCCCGCTGTCCCCGGTGTCCCCTCTGTCCCTGCCCGGTGTTCTCTCTGTCCCTGCCCCGCTGCCGCCGGTGTCCCCTCTGTCCCTGTGCCCGCCCGGTGTCCCCTCTGTCCCTGTCCAGTGTCCCTGCCCGGTGTCCGCTCTGTCCCTGCTCGGTGTCCTCTCTGTCCCTGTCCCGGTGTCTCCGGTGTCCCCTCTGTCCCGCCCGGTGTCCTTTCTGTCCCTGCCCCTCTGACCCTGCCGGGTGTCTCCTCTGTCCCTGTCCCGGTGTCCCTGTCCGGTGTCCTCTCTGTCCCTACCCCGGTGTCCCTTCCCGGTGTCCTCTCTGTCCCTGCCCGGTGTCCCCTCTGTCCCCACCCCGATGTCCCCTCTGTCCCCGGTGTCGCAGCACGTACCAGGCTGCGGGGTCGTACTCAGCCCACACCCGCACAAACTCGTCCAGGTGATGCGGCCCGAGGATGGAGGAGTCCCGGGTCAGGTACTCGAAATTGTCCATGATCACAGCCACGAACAGGTTCAGCATCTGCAGGGAGGGAGAGGGAAAGGGGGAAAGGGGGAAAGGAGAGGGAAACAGAGAAGGGAAGGGAGAAAGGAGAAAAACAGACAAGGGAAAGGGAGAAAAAGAGAAGGGAATGGAGATGGGAAGGGAAGAAAAATGGGAAGGGAAGAAGGGTATGTTAGGAAAATTCACCAAAAAAGCCAGAGGTTTATGTTCAAAAGGAGACAGAGGAGTGATTTTACTTTATTCGAATAAAGGGAGAGGCCATGAGGCATTTCCCCTGGGGTCTCTAATTTTTGGAGGACTCAGCTTCCTTTTTATCCCAATTTCCCGGGCAATGGCTGGTGTTGGGTTAGAAATTTGTACAAGGGAAAAATTTGGGTTTAAAGCCCAGAATGCTGAAGGAATCAGTAAATGGAGCATTGACTTGGGATAAGCTTTCAAAGCTGCAGGTTTTTTTAATACGTGCACAAGGAATAATCCACGGGTGGCCAAAGGAACAACAGCAGCCCCACAAAGACTCTCAGTGAGGGGGGACTGAAGTTGGTGTGTCCATATCCAGCTCCAAACTCCCCCATGGAGCAGGAGGGGTTCTGAGGACAGCAGGGATTGGCTGCACAGAGCATCAAATGTGGGATTTTACAGCAAACCCCTGGAACTGAGTGAAGGCTCCGTGTGCTGCCCTTGGAACATCACAGAGATTTCAGCTCGTCCTGCCTGAGCTTTAATTGGGGCCCTGTCCCTGATTTTCCACTGCTTTGTCCCAGCAGGGCTGGGAAGTGACCCCAGGAGCAGGGAGGTGGTTGTGAATGCTCAGGAAGGCACTGGCATTGATGCCTTATGATTTTAGCTTTTATACATTTCATGTATCTGTAACCCTGCAGTTCTTTAGCGTAGAACTCCAAACCCCACACATAGTGTGAGCTGCTGCTTCCCCATTTTGGGCAGACACAACAATTCCTCTCCAGGCCTGGGGATCAAGGACACCTCACTGCCTCAGGTCTGAGAGATGGAAACAAAAGTGAGTTGGGGCAGCAAACTTGAGGTAAATGACTTAATTACCTGAAGCTGTAATTGGAAAATTAACCCCCAATGTGCAAATGGACCAAACTTATAAAACTGTGAAAACCCCTGACCCTTTGTCCATTTTGGGTGTAGCCCCTGGGGGGCTTCATCTGTCCTAAATGTACCTGAAGCCCTTCCATAAATATACCTGCTTTTTATTCCCTTAATTCTATCTGGCCTCTGTTTTTAGGTAGCCCCAAAAGGCATCAGCACCTCATAAAGCTCAGCCCCACAACGGCCACAGGCACAAACCAAGCCCAGCAGCTCTGGGTGTTTCAATGTCTAAAGCTTTTCTGGCAGAAAAAAAAATGATTTTTGCATTTGTTTGGCAAACAGATGATCCTCGTGGATCACTTCCATCTCAGCAGCTCCTGGGATTCTGTGAAATGAGTGTGATGCTCCCAGGAAATGCTGCTGAACTCGGACATTGTCCCCCTGCCCTCCCCAGTGCCCTTCCTCAAAGGGATGGTGTAAATCAAGACAAACCCGATTAATGCTTAATTCCAAATATTAGACCCCCCTGTGAGAAGAAAGATAAACCCTTTCCCTTTAATGACTAAATGATCTCTTTGGGGATTTTATCAGCAGGATGATAAATGGGGTTTAGCAAAGCTGGCTTGGTGGTGTCTGAATTATAATTAGGGATGAGGAGAAGGCACAGGGATGGGGAGGGAAGGGTTTGACCACTTTGGGGGGGGTCAGCATTGACTTACCAGGAAGGAGCAGAGGAAAATGAAGGACACGAAGTAGAAATAGGCAAAATCACTGCCACACTCCTTTTTGGTGAGGCCAGAGAGGGGGTCACAGGCTCTGTTGCTCAAGCAGGACAACATGATCTCGTGCCAGGCTTCCCCCGTGGCGCTCCTGCAACGCCAGAGCAGAGGCTGAGTTTATCCACCCTGCAATAATGCTGCACCCAATTAACCAAATTAATTAGGTGGAAGGTTGTGGCCAGGAGCAGAGACTGTATTTGCACTAGGAGTTGGAACTACTCATGAAAAAGAAAGGAGAAAGAACCTCTCCCTCTGTTACAGAGGGATAAAAGAAACCAGACAGGCTCAGGTAGGCTGAAAGCTTTATTGCTTCTGTGGAGAATAAACCCAGATTGATTTAAACAGTACAAATCTGATTTTTGCCTTTTGAAGCTAGTGCTGGCTCTAAAGCCAGTGGAGAGGATGGGAAATGAGACCAGGCTTCTCCACTGGAATCTCTTATTTCCTTTATCAGGCAGATAAATTCCAGCATGGGCTGGTTGGGCTTGGGTCTCTTCCATCACAGTTTCCTGGGTGCTCTTCACCAATTCCCTCCTCCCTCTCTAACTTCTACTATTGAGAGAAAAGAGCCAAAAGGAAAAACTCTGGAGTCCCAGAGAGTTTGTCCTCAAAATAAAGCAGTCCCTGTGAAGTGCACCCATGGTGTGGAAAGTCAGGGATTCTCCAGATGCACTTACCCTGAATTCCTGCTTCCCTCAATGTTCACTTGCCTTGTATTCCCACAGCCAGCACACAAACCTTGCTCCTGCTCTCTGGGAAAACTCACTGCTCCATCTAACCTGGAATAACTTCCAGGCTACTCTGAATTACAGCAGATTCCCCCACTGGGTGCTGAAAGCCCATTCCCTTTGTGGGGAACTGTGCAGAAACCAACTCCCATCTCAATCCTGCTGCCCCTGCTCCTCACCCACACTGCTGTGGGGCTGGTAAGGGACCATGAGGCTGAATAATGACTCAGTTTTAGTAAAATTCAGAGTTCTGAGCCCAGTGAGGGCTAACTCCATTTCTGTCTGGCTTCACAGAAACTCCCAGCCAAGACATCCAGTTCTGAGCAGCACAGAATCCTTGGCAGGGCTGGAAGGGACTGGTGACACTGGGGGGTCTCCACAGCTGGATAAAGAACATCTCCCTCAAACTGCCCCAAGCTGGAGCAGGGCTGTTTTTCCAGGTCTTCAAATGAAAATCTGGTATTTAATTGATGTTTTTTTCACTTGAAAATGCTTCATTTCCAGGCAGGATGAACCCAGAGGGAAACACCTGAATCCTGAAGCAGAGGTGGGGTTGGTGTAGGAACTGCTGACTTCTGGTTATGCAAAAATGGCCAATTAAAGCAATTCTCACTTTAGAAAAGGAAAAATTAACCAAGTTTGAGGACAGAAAACCCATCAATCAGTTAAATCAGTGGGGTTCTGATCTATATTCAGGTTTTGCCTGAGTTGCCATGGGGTGTCAGCTCTAGGTGACACTTTGTGGAGGGGCTGATCTGCCGAGGAGGAGGAAGCAGGAATGGATAATTTACACAAATACCAATTTTAAAGGATGTCCAAGTCTGAGCAGCTCTACTGGCACCTGCACAAAGATGTTTTTTGCTGTTCACACACAAAGCAGAGGGTGTTTTATCCTCCCCTCACCTGAACAGGAGCATCAGGGCTTGGAGGAAAGTCCGGAAGTTGTTGTGCCGATTAATGGAGGTTTCATCATCTAAGGCAATGTTCCCAAATACCTGCAGGGAAAACAGAAGGGATTCAGCCAGGCACATCGAGTGGAGCTGGAAAACAAGGCAGGGAAAGGATTTGTCCTCGTTTAACGGCTCTGAATAGCTGGAATAATTTCTGTGCTGAAACGGGGGATAAAAATGTGTTCTGGAGCTCAAACACAAGAGCACATGTACTTTGTATTCACTCAGGTCCTTTCCAGCAGTTCAGCTCCATCCCAGGCCAAGAAAAGTTTATTATTTCATCTCAGGAAATTGCAGTGCCTGGGCTGCTCCCTCCTCTCAGCCTCTTGATGTGTCCACAGCCAGGGGAAGGGATGTCTTTTCCCGTGGGATTCACAGATGTCCAGTGCTGAAATGTGATCCACAGCTGATTTGTCCAGCTCACTGGGGACACTTCGACATAAAAGCTGACAATTAAAGTAGAAAATGAGGCCCTTTTTTCATTTCTAATTTACCTGACACCAGACAAGAAGAGCTTTTGCCTCATCTCATATCAATGCTGCTCCTGCTGTGGAGGAAACAACTATCTGCACCATCTGAGCAAAGGCAGGCTGCTTACAGCCAGAGTGAAGGAATGGGATATTTTACCTGCATGCCAATAATGGCATAGATGAAGAAGAGCATTGCAATGAGGAGACACACATAAGGCAAGGCCTGTGGGAAAGGAAAAAGTGGCATTAATGACAGCAAATGCAAACACTGAATTCCCTGGCAGGGCTGAGTTTTGTGGCATTTGTCCTTCAGGTGTAGGAACTGGGAAGAGGATATGGAGAATTCTGGCAGCCTTCAGGAGACAATCCCCTGGAGCCAGGAATTCACTGATCACACAACAGTCAGGGCTTTCCAAGGGCTCTCTCTGTATCCTTGGAAGCAGCAAGCACAGAAAACAATCTGAGGATCAGCAGTGAACACTGGAGCTACCAGCAGGCACTGGCACTTCGTGTGCATCATTCTACGAACATTAATTGTTAATGACCTTGCTGTAAATTCAGTCTGAGGAAAAAATAAATCTCCATCCCAAAAATGAGTTCCTGCTCTGAAACAGGCGCAGTTTGGGATCTCAGGAGGACAAAAATGTTCAGAGTTTTAGCAAGAAATCAGTGAAGGCTGCAATGTAATTATGTCACCCAGGCTGAGAGTGACAGCTATTTTCCACTTGGGCTAAATGAATGGGTAATTAATGCCTCTTAATTAGTAGTAGCTCAAAAACTGACAAGTCTTGCCCTTGGGCCAGCCCCTGTGGTGCCCGGGGCAGGAGTTCTGCAGGGCAAGGGAGCCCAGCAGGAACTGCAGCATCATAAAATATCCTGAGTTGGAAAAGACACCCAAGGATCATCGAGTGCCATCCCTGTCCCTGCACAGACCCCCCAACAATCCCACCCTGGGCACCCCTGGCAGGGCTGTCCAAAGGCTCCTGGAGCTC
>JBBMKD010000049.1:8025303-8038066 GCA_037834095.1 Argya squamiceps
GGGAAGGGAAGGGAAGGGAAGGGAAGGGAAGGGAAGGGAAGGGAAGGGAAGGGAAGGGAAGGGAAGGGAAGGGTTTTCCCCTTTATTTCCTACTCCAGAATTTGCTTTAAGAATTTGTCACATCCAAGCAAAGACTGACAGCTCTGGATCCTAATAAAATTAAACAATAAACAGCAATACAAAGAAAACCCTCAAGCTGCTGGTTTGGATTTCACCAGCCTTTGCAATTTAAGGATTCATCTGAAAATTCAATGCCCCACAGCTCTTAAAACTGTTGGAAAAATCCAGCACAATTATTCCCTTGGCTGTGTGTCATCACCTATGTACACATGAATTGATTTCCAAATTCAGTGTGTATTTTAGATAAATCTACTTCAAGAAATAGAGCAGATCTGTATTTAATTCCCTCTGCTCAGTGAATGAAAAATTTATTTTGTCCACGCTGGAATTGTAGAACAGATTTGAGGCAGCAACAAAGGCTGGAATTACCACAAGAAAATGACTCAATTTGAGATTATTTAAAATTTTTTAAGAAAATGTCTCCTGTATTTTGCCTGTAACTTCTTACTATTTAGAAACTTAGAGATTTTTTTTTAATTTAGTTTTTTTTTTAATAATCAAAGGACACAGGGAAAACCCCAACCCTCTATATCTCAAAGGATTTTGGGATAAATTTTGTTCTTCCAGAGTAAATGACCATGGCTGGATCCTGGCTCTCACTGATATTAAAGGCACTGTTTGAGCAAGGAAGGGAATTAAAGGGATTTTTGCAACTTTTTAAGCCCTTCTTGATCAATAAATTCCTGTTCAATTTCCACTTGTGCTCAGAAATTTGCCCATTTATCAGAGTAATTACAGCAGAACAGAGTCCCACAGAGGCACCCTGAGCTTATCCCAACATTCCCCAGGGAATGGGAACCCACAGCCCCTGCCTGGCCCTAAGACGGGTTGGTCCAGTTTTGTGATTTGAATTTAAAATTAAAAATATATATATAAAATAAAACCCATTTCTAACCATGACATTTACACTGAATTAATAAAACCTTCAGCTGCTGCACACTCCCTGCTGGCTCTGATGCTCTGGGGTGGTTTTATATATATTTTTATATAAAAACTAGTTTTATATATTTCACATTCAGTCATTTATTAGGTGGTGGTTTTTTCTTTTTCTTTTTTTTTTTTCTGGGTGTTTCTGGAGGTTTTTAGGGAAATGCTCCTGAATACTCACTAAGAAAAAAAAAAAAAAGCACATTCAGCTCATCCATCTCTGCACCTTTCTGCTTGTCAAAACTCCCAGCAGCCAGGAAATACAATGGAAAAAATGATCCAAAAGATGACTAAATCTAATTTATTCCCCTAATTTTTCCCCCTGAGCCATCAGGGCTGGGCTCAGACAGGTCACACCTACTTTGGGCAGTCACAACAGCTCAGCCTTGGTCACAGCAGTTAAACTCCAGGGTCTCTGTTCTGGGGGAGGAGTTACCAACAAACCACGATGAAAAATGCCTCAAAATGTGGCCAAATCCTCCTTCCAAAAGGCTTTGGGTACTTTGATTTCATCCTTTATATAAAGGCAGCTCTGCCTCTGGAAATTTGGAAAAGGGGATAAAACCTGGTTTGTTTGGGGGTTTTTGGTTGGTTGGTTGTTGGTTTGGTTTTGGGGGTTTGTTTGTTCGTTTTGGTTTGATTTTTTTTAGGGCTTTGTTCCTAGTTGGGAAAACATTGACTGGGAGCAGTTTGGGGCAACTTCTGCTGGGAGAAATTGGAATTTTGGGGAGAAGGCAGCTCCCAGCATCTCCCTTTCTCCATCCTGTCAGGGTGGGAGGCACCCAAAGTGTAGCTGAGCCCTCTCTGCACCTTTCTGCCTGTCAAAACTCCCAGCAGCCAGGAATTACCTTGGAAGAAATGAGCCAAAAGATGACTAAATCTAATTTATTCCCCTAATTTTCCCCATGAGCCATCAGAGCTGGGCACAGACAGGTCACACCTACTTTGGGCAGTCACAACAGCTCAGCCTTGGTCACAGCAGTTAAACTCATACAAAGTACTGACATATTTTAAATCCCAACCTGTCCAAGATCCACCAGTGCACGAGGAGTCCCCAAACACCCAGGGAAATATCAGGGAGGAAAAGCTGCTGGAAAAGCTGCTGGAAAAGCTCCTTGGGCTTCAAAGTACCTTGGTCCCTGCTGTGGGGCCAGGACAAACCCCCAGGCTGGAATTGCACTTACTTGAGTCTCCAAAAGCATTAAAGAAGAAAGACAAGGTCACACAGTTAAAGGATAACCCACAGGACACTCGGGGGGGTGGGACAGGAGCTGATGAGGAGTTTTGGGTTAGTCAGCAGCAGTAATGAAGTTTTTACCAACCTGCTCGGTGTCAAAGCACACCCTGACTCACAGCACAGCCAGCAGGATTGGATTGGGAGGAAGCACATGGAGTGAGAGAGAGTTTTCCACTGTGTTTGCTCAACTCCAGCTCCAGAGGAGTTCCCAAGTGCCTCATTTGGACAAAATCTGTTGTTTTAAGCTCCAGCTTGAGTGGGTCAGAGAGCAAAGACACAACCAGGTTTTCAAGAGTTTTCCAATTTAGTCTCACTTGGACCCCGTTTCCAGAATCCTTTTGAAGTCCTCCTCCAGTTTTCCCTCCAAGAGGGCTCTCCTGGTTCTCCCACTGAACCCAGAGTGCAAACACTGGTGGAACATCAAAGCCAACAGCCCAGCACAGAATAAACACAGAGAACAGAAAGAAACACAAGTGAGAACAAGACAAACCATCAAACGAGGCGGGACAGGAGAAGAGAGAATAGTTCAGGAGAAGTGATGGAAAGGAATTAAGGGAGAAAAATGGAGAAAGGAAGAGGAGGAAAAATCACAATCAATGTATGAAACACAAGAGTTGCTCACAAATCACAAGCACCAAATGACAATGACACCCTCCAGTCCTTTCTCTGGATGTTGGTCTGGAGGCTTTCCACAACGATGGGAATGGGTTTTGGGGAGGGGAAAATAAAACCACGGGGAGAGTGAAGGCACCAGGAGGAGGGGAAGGTTTAGAGAGCTCTAAATGAGGAATCCATTGAGTGAATATTGTAACAGAGAGCAACTCACGGTGAATTTACGCTGGAGACTGACGAGCTGCGAGATACAGTACCTCGAGTTTGCTTTACAAAACTGCACATGCAAAAAAACAAAACAAACAAAGAAAAACAAAAAGTGAGAAAAGAAAAAGCCAAAACAAAACAAAAAGGAAAAAAAAAAGGAACCAAAACCAAACCAAAGGAGCAGAGAAACCAGAGAAGACATCGGGAGGAGACTCGTACAGGCCGTGTCCGACGGGGAGGAGATCAGGCAAGCTCCAGGGTTGTGGAAGGCATGGACACACTGTTATAAATGTATATTATAAAGTTGGCTTTTGGCAAGGTGTGTGCTATATGAATAATAACATTGTAGTAAGGATACAAGTTTTTATTTCTGCTATTAGTAAAGAAAATCAGGCATAGTGGTAGTAGTTGATACAGTATGCTTTAACTGTCTGTTTGGTCAGGATAACATCCAGTGAACATGAAAAGAAGACCCTGCTATTGATAAAATATGCTTAAACTGGCTGTTTAATCAAAATAACATCCAGTGAACATGAAAAGAAGACCCTGCTATTGATAAAATATGCTTAAACTAGCTGTTTAATCAAAATAACATCCAGTGAACAGGTAAAGAAGACCCTGCTATTGATACACCAACTATCAGCATCTACCACCTGAAGAAAGTCTGGACCAAGGCCCGAGCTGGAGGTGAAAATGAAGACACAGCCCAGAAACACACATGCTCTAAAAAGGGGGACCCGAGGAGGGACCATGCAAAACAGTTCCTGGAATATGGAAACTAATTTATGGAAAAATATGAATATTCAACAGACTGATGCAATAGAAAGGGGATTTAAAGAATGTCTCTGATACAGCAGGATGTGGACTTGGCTGAATGCCAAGTCACCCGGCCCGGCCGTACTTTGCTTTTTTTCTGCCTCCTAATTGTCTTACTTTCTATTAAACCTATTTTTTAAAATTTAGATAGAAAGTGAACCTCGTTTTTCACAACACCAACCTCTGGAGAACAGGGACACCACCAGAGAGTCCAGAATGGAACCAAAAGGGAGCCAAAAGGAGAAGGTGACCAAAAGGCACACAGTGATCTCAGGGCTCTGTGGCTCCCTGGTGCTCACACAGCCAAAGGTCTGCAGGAGCCACCTCAGGGGAGGGGTGAATGGGGCCAAGAGGGGATTGTGCTGCAAATCCTCCTTCCCAAGTGGAGCAGGATGCTAATTCCTGCTCTTGGCACCAGGAGCAAGCTCCAGCAGGGAGCAAGGGCTGGAGAGAGGGCTCCAAAATCCACCTGAGCTGGTGCCAGGCAACTTCTCCTCACTCCCTGCCCCAGACAGGCTCTGCTCTTTCGAGGCTCCCATCTCTGTCCTCGGACAGGGATTGGGATGGGCCAGCCTCAGACTGCCCAAAAATGGGTCACAGGGCCTCAAAACCTCAGCTCTGCTGCAGCTTTAGTGAAAAAAGCTTCCTCCAGCTCGAGGGATTTTGTAGATTCTCCTCCATCTCCTCCACACCATTTATGTGCGGGGTTCTAAATATGGAAGTCACTGATTCACAGAAAAGGCAGGGAATCTACAGGAAAACAGGATTCTAAATGTCCTGATCAGTCCTGGCTTGAGGCATTCATTTTTTCCTAGCTCTAAATGATCATTTTTATCAATCTACAGCATTTCAAAACCCTCCCCAAGACTGAAAATAAAATCCTTTCACCTCCTGATTTGCCTTTTCAGTTGCAGCATTTTTCCTCCTGCTTTCACGAGTGTTTAAATCTGTTAACAATCAATTCTAGCCAACCAGAAGGCCCAGTTAAAATCTAATGTTCTCTGGGTATCACAGAGGTAGAGTTTTAAATCTACATTTATTAAAATTAATGGATTGTTCTAAACAGAAATGTTGGCTCAGATAATGCATATTACACAAAAATCCAGAGGTTCAGAAACCTGGAGTGAATGTAAAAAAAATTATGGAAGGCATCATAAAAGTTTTGCTTGAAGCAAATAATCTGCTGAGCAGCCAGGTGAAGTATTTTACCTAAACCTGAGGATTTCTGTACTTGCCTGGTGCCAAATGAAATAGGAGCAGAGGCAGAGTGGGGGTGGCATGTCCTGCCTGCTGGCCAAGGAAATTATTATTTCCAGGCTGCTCAAGCTGGGGACCTTTTTACTCTTTGGCAGCAAAATCCTGCAGGGAACAAGCCCCTGATTGCATGAATTCCTCAGGCATGGCCAAGAAATTCCTTTGGGAAACTTTGGGATGGAGGAGAATGCACAGGGCTGCCCTGATTTCCCTGGGAGTCAGCACCAAGGCCGTGCAATACCTGGGGGGATGTGGGGTTTCATTGCTGAAATCAGATGAACATCCCTCAGTGGGAGGCTGCCATGAACCCCTGTGTGTGTCCCTGCCTCGTTTGGTGCTGGGCAGGCTGGAGGCCACGCTCTGTCCTTGTCACCTGTGCAGGGAATGTGACACAAGTCCTGCTCTGCTCCCGGGGCTGGATGACAGCACAGATTTGCCTGGAGTTGCCGTGTGTGATACCACAGAGCCAGCACAGCCTCCTTTTCCAGGGCAGGATGACAGCAGCAGTTGGTTTTCACTGGATGTTACTTACCAGGAACGAGGGACAGAGCCCAGAGAGTGGCTTTGGGTGTGGCTGAGTGACATTGACAGTGAGGACAGAGAGGAAAAGGGGAGGAATCAGAACATCACACACACTGACACGCTCCAGGGGAGGAGGAGGAGAGGGAAGAAATCACAACCAGCAAGAGAAAAAGAACACCTCTTCTAATCTACACCCCCCAGCAGAGCACAGGGCATGGGCTGGGTGTTCAGGCAGCTTCTTGCTGGCTCCTGTTGGGTGCCCACAGCCCAACAGAGACGTGGAGATCAGCCACGGCACAGAAGGAAAACATGGAACCTCCGAGATGGAAAACCTGGAGAAACAGAGCAGTTCCCCCCTCCCTGCATCCCCCAGACCTGTACAAAAGGGCCAGAGGAGTCAGGGTGAAGTGACTGAGGTGCCACCTTTGGTGGCTTTGCTGCCTTGCTCACACTGGCAGGCATTGTCCCCCTGTGGGACTGCAATTACAGCACTAATTCTGTGAACAACCCCGTGTGGGAGCAGCAGAATGCAGTCCTGCAGACAGAAGGAGGTCTTTGGAGGCTGGAAAGTTGTCCTGGGAAGCACAAAAACCTCTGGAGCAGCAGTGGGCAATGTGACAAACTGTGCTTAAGTCTGGTGCCCACGTCCAGGAGCTGTCTCTGCCACTGCCCACAACGTTTCATCCACCACCCAAGTTCTCCTCCCACCCCAAACTCACACCTCACACCTGTGACTGGATGATTTCCTTGGATCTGGCTACAACTGTAATCCATTACCTCATGCAATTAAAAAAAACCCCAAACCTCATAAATCACAAAGTGCAAAAAGTTCCTCAAAGTGTGGCTGGCTACCTGGCAGCCTCCTACAAATTTAGGGGTGCTGAAAAATTGCTGTTTTAAGGCTTTTCCCCAGAAGAGGTGAGGAGAGCACCCTGGGGAACGCTGTGGGTGCCAGCTGAGCCCCAGGTGGTGCAGGGTGTGCTCATGGCAGCCCCTTTTGTACTGGCCATTGGTGCAGCTCTGGCCGGGACAGGAAAGGCAGAGGAGGAACACAAACATGGGGAATTCAGGCATCAGGCCAGGCAAAAACAGGGAAAAAACCCTGTGTTTGCTTTGAGGTCTTTGTGTGACCTACAGGGATGAGCCTGGGGGTTCTTCCTTCCACTGGCAGTAGCACCAAGAAGTGCTTTGGACATCCAGTGCCTTGGAATTGTCCCCTTGTGTCCCACCCTCTGGTCTGGCTGCCAAGGGAGCTGCACCAATGGTTTGCCCTAAAGACCCCTGGCTCTGTGAAGTCCCTCAGGTGCAGAGGCTGAGCAGGGCAAACGACACAGAGGGGGCTGAACAAACCCAGAACTCACCTCCAGAAACAACAAAGCAAGGAAAATGCTAAACAGAAAACAAACAAACAAAAAAATAATCACAAAAAAAGAAGAATGAAACAATGGGCCCGAATCAAACACATCTCCTGTTTTCAGGCAAACATTGTAAACTGTGACAGAACCAACACACCACCCTTGCCTTTCATCCTGAATAAATCCTTCAGGGTAGAGTTCACCAGGTGAAAAAACAGCTGTGCTCAGACAAATCTGCTCAGGTGAATCCCTTTGGGGGAGCAGGGAAATGCTGGGAGCTGGATAAAGGAGCTGCTCCAAACTAATGCAGCAGCCTCGCTTCTCATCCACAGAAACCACAAAATAAATCCTTCAGGGTAGAGTTCACCAGGTGAAAAACCAATTGTGGTCAGACAAATCTACTTGGGTGAATCCCTTTGGTGGAGCAGAGAAATGCTGGGAGCTGGATGAAGCAGAAGCTCCAAACCAATGCATCAACCTTGATTTTCATCCTAAGAAGCCACTGAATAAAAAAGGCCCTTTCACCAGGTGAAAAAGGAGCTGTGGTCAGACAAATCTACTCAGGTGAATCCCTTTGGTGGAGCAGAGAAACTCTGGGAGCTGGATGAAGCAGAAGCTCCAAACCAACACACCAGCCTCACTTCTCATCCACAGAAACCACAAAACAAATCCTCCAGGGTAGAGTTCACCAGGTGAAAAACCAATTGTGGTCAGACAAATCTACTTGGATGAATCTTTTTGGTGGAGCAGAGAAATGCTGGGAGCTGGATGAAGGAGCAGCTCCAAACCAATGCATCAACCTCGATTATCATCCTAAGAAGCCACTGAATAAAAAAGGCCCTTTCACCAAGTGAAAAAAGGAGCTGTGGTCAGGCAAATCTGTTCAGGTGAATCCCTTTGGTGAAGGAGGGAGATTTCTGGGAGCTCCAGACCAAGTGCCGGATGTTGTGAGGCAGATGCAAGACAAACGATCCCTCCCCAGCACTGCAGGGATGAGCTGGAATTAAAGGAGATCCCCGGGGTCCATCAATCACAAACCAATTCCCAGCATCCAGTTCCAGGTGGGAAGGTGAAGGTGCCTCTTCAGAGCCTCTGAGCAGGCTGGAACACTGGATAACAACCTTCCATGTGCTTAGGAAATGATGTTTAGTAACCAGCACAATAAATGGAGCTCAGAGCAGCAGGGACAAGGGGACAATTGCAAGGCACTCGATGTGCAAATTTTATGGAGCTTGTTCAGGAGGGGAAGCTGGGGCAGGAGAACTGGTGATTAAATTATTCCCTTGGGTCTGGTTGCAACTGTAATCTGTTATCCCGTGGAATTAAAAAAAAAACAAACCTCAGAAGTCACAAAGTGCAAAAAATTCCTTTTTTTCCCCAAAGCAAAGCCCTGTGAGCTTTGTGAGTGGCCGTGGGAGGCTCAGCAGGGCCAAGGAGATGTCACAGAGGTCAGGAGATGTGGAAACCATCCTTTCCACTGTGCTCACGTGAATTTTCACACAACCAGGGCAGGCCAGACTCAATTTGAGGCAAAATAAGCAAAAAACCCACAATTTTGTCCTCACTTCGAATTGTTGTCACAAAACTCTCCTTTGTGCTTTTGAAAACCTGGTGAAAAGTCATGGGAAAAAGTGATTTTAAGCCATTTCAGCTCCATGGAAGTGAGTTGGGTTTTTTTCTGCTGATTTCTAAGAAATCTTCCCATGCAAAACGCCTTGATTAAAACAGAAGCAAATAAGCACCATCATCATCTTGCATTTTCAAATACCAGAACCAAGAAATTCATCAAAGAGCAGGAGCAATTATCCTCATTTGACTTCTTTTCAAGGCTGGCCAGAAAATAATTGTAAGGAAAAAGTGGTATTTAAAACTATCAAACAGCCAGAGCATAAATAGGAACTGATTACAGCAGTAATGACAAAATAAAATGGTAGAGAAGAATAAAATGGGCAAATTAATAATATTCTTTTCCTTCACATGTAACAAACTGGCTCCACTTGGCCTTTTGTCTTTGCTAAAGTGGATTAAACTCCCAGTAAAAAGAGATTTCCACCGAAGGAATCCGGCTGCAGTTCAGATTTTTTTTCACAATGAAATTGAGCAGGAAATTTCTTTTTATTATGCTTGAGCTTCTCCAGCCCTTGGAGGTCTCCCCTGTAAAAAAAGGGGTCTGGAAAACATCAGCAGCTCCCAGTAAAATGCAGGACTAAACTTTTTTGGTGCTGATGCTGGAATTCCAGAAGAGTTCAAGGAACCTTTTCAGGAAATCCTTGCGAGGTGTCCCAGAACAGAACCATGGAATGGTTTGGGTTGGAAGGACCTTAAATCCCATCCCATTCCAACCCTCCACTATCCCAGGGTGCTCCAAGTCCATCCAACACTTGGATATTTCCAGGGATGTCTCAAACACAGGAACCTGGACAAATATTTCCACTTCATTTTTGCATCTCTAGGATCCAGGAAAAGTTGGGCCCAAGGCAAAGCTTTCCAAGGGTTCTGGCCTTGTCCTCATGCAGGCATGTGAGAATTCCAAATGGATGTTCCTACCTCCAAACCAGCTCATTTTATTGCACCCAGCTCTTTCAAACAACAGGGAAAGGGAGTTAAAACCCATTTTTTGGCTATTTAAGAGGATGTCTTTGAGCTTTTGAATTCTCAAGATCATTAAAAAACGTTTATTTCTGTGCACACACCCCTCTCCTCATTAAAAACCCAAAATGGGATGTTCACACTGCACCTGGTGAAATCCATCCTGGGACAGCTTCAAAAAAAAAAAATAATAATCATCCTAATACAATTGCTTGTCCTGAGAATTCCAAATGGATGTTCCTACCTCCAAACCAGTTTATTTTATGGCACCCAGCTCTTTCAAACAGCAAGGACGGGGAGTTCAAACCCATTTTTCAGCTCTTTAAGATGACTCCTTTGAGCATTTGAATTCTCCAGATCATTAAAAAACATTTATTTCTGTGCACACACCCCTCTCCTCATTAAAAACCCAATGTGGGATGTTCACACTTCACCTGGTAAAATCTATCCTGGGACAGCTTAAAAAAAAAATCATCCTAAAATACAATTGCTTGTCCTGAGAATTCCAAATGGATGTTCCTACCTCCAAACCAGTTCATTTTATTGCACCCAGCTCTTTCAAACAGCAACGAAAGGGAATTCAAGCCCATTTTTCAGCTATTTAAGAGGATGTCTTTGAGCTTTTGAATTCTCAGGATTATTTAAAAAATAGTTATTTTTGTGCACACACCCCTCTCCTCTTTAAAAACCCAAAATGGGATGTTCACACTTCACCTGGTGAAATCCATCCTGGGACAGCTTCAAAAAAAAAAAAAAAAAAAGGAATCCTCCTAAAATACAATTATTCAAAGATGAAGCATTAGAAAGAGAACCAAACTGAGATAAATCCTTAATTAAACTCCTAATGAAGTGCTGAGCACTGCAGGAGAGCCCCCAGCTGCCCTGGGATGCTGCAGCTGGACAGACACACGGCAGGAAAAGGGAATTTCCTCCCAAGGAACCAAAGGTGCTTACGCAGCAATGGAGATGTTGGCTGCAGACATGGGGCTCACTTCTGCCACTTCCTTGGCCTTCTGCAGGGCCAGCTTCTGGTTGGTGGCTTCCTCCATCTCCTCCTCGTCCTGGGGCACAAAAGCAAGAGAAATCAGGGAATAAAATCGTGGGATAACAACCAGCAGAGCTCCCCAGGGCCTGGGGCAGGGGTGGCTGACACTGATGTGCTGCAAGGACACAGGAATTTGAATTTAGGGCAGATTCTTTTGCCCCAGGCAAGAAAATTTAGGGCAGGTTTTCTTGCAAGGAGCCCCAGGTTTGGTGCGAGTTGAGGTGAGAAAGGTAAGGTGTTGTCAAGAGGGATATTTTTACCTTTACAGAGTTTTTTTACTCTCCTGGGTCTCCTCTGAGCACAGAGCACTGGGGAAGGAGACTCTGAGGGAGCAGGAGAGACCTGAGCAGGAATGGGCCAGTTCCAGGTGGGATTCCCCATTTATCCCAGAGCTGCGTGTGTAACAACCCCTAAAGCCAATGTCCTGCTGGAGCACCTGGACAGGCCCCCAAACCCTCCCTGACCTCACTTTTCTGAAACAACAATAAAAAACTTGGGATGGGGAATGTGGAATTAATTCCTTTCCCTGCTTGTCTCCACAGCTTGTTCTTTCCCAATTAAACTGAGTTTATCCCAATCCATGGGTGCTTGGGTTTAACCCAATCGATGGGTTTGGGGCTGGTCCTGCTCCCATCAGTTATTGACACCCACCTCAGAAAGTTTTTGTTTTCTGAGTCCTCAGAAAATACAAACTGAACCACGTTAAATGGAGTTTGTAAAGCAAAGCAGGATTCTGCTCCTGCTTCCTGAATTTCCCTGGAGCACGAGGAATTTTAACCTCTGGTGGCACAGAAGTGCCTGAAGATTAAAACTGGGATTTCTCTCTTCCTACCCAACGTGAAAAGCACCACTAAAATTCAAAATTAAGGCTCTTAATTAAAAAAAAAAATACAAAAATAATTTCAAAAATTCAAAATTTAAGGATCTTCAACACTGAGGTGAGAGCAAAACCCAAAGAAAGAGCTTGGTTCCCCTTCAGTGGTCACCAAGGGTGAACTTTCCTGGAATTTTCTAGCCAAAATAAAGTCAAGTCATGGCAGGGTTAGCACAGAACTCTGGTAGCAACAGCAGCATCTCACAAATCCAGGGGAAACCACTCCGAGAGCAGGCACAGGCTCTTCTGTCAGACTTTATGGGATGCCACAGGTCTGCCTCTGCTCCCCCAGGGTGATGCTGGAAGGAGTCATGATCCAAATAATGAGGGCAGACAGATCTCCAGCTTTGGAATAGGGAATTATAGAGATTTATCCACCCTGAATTCCATCTGCATAAACAGCTCCTCGCTCTGGCTTTTGGTGCTATTTGCTCCAGCTGAACTCATTTGGAAACTGTTTTCCTTTTCTCCTTCAGAAAGGAAAAAAAAAAAAAGATGGAAAATTGATTTAAAAAATCGTTACCATATAAGTTTCTTCTTTTTTTTTTTTTCTTTTTCCCTTTGCAAATATTTGCAAGTCTATAACCAGGCCTGAATAAAAGACCTGCTGAGCAATTATAAAAAGTCAATATATCCCAGCTGCCAAATTCCAGTAAATTTATCAAGGCTTTGGGAGCTTGTTGCAAATCAAGGGGGTTTGGTTTAATCCTGGCCCTGGTGGGGTGGGAAAACAGCAAAGCACCCATGGAATGGGATAAATTCAGTTTCGTTGGGGAAAAAAAAGCTGTGGAGACAAGAAGGGAAAGGAATTAATTCCACATTTCCCATCCCCAGGACAGCAGAGCTCCCTCCACAGAACAGGACTGGGACAGACAGATGTTGTCCCTCTGTCTGGAATGTCCCTGGGCTCAGCTGTCCCAGCTGTGTGTCCCCAAATCCTGGTGCCCCCCAGCTTTCCCCGCTGCACTCTGTGGGGATAACAAATAACAATAGCAACAACAAAACATCCCAGAGTGGTTTCAACACAAATCCTTGTTTTCCACACAAATCCCACAGCAGCTCCTGTGGAGAAAATTAACTGTTCCCAACCCAGCCCCTGTGAAGGAAATTAACTGTTCCCATCCCAACCCAGCCCCTGTGAAGGAAATTAACTGTTCCCATCCCAACCTAGCCCCTGTGAAGGAAATTAACTGTTCCCATCCCAA
>JBBMKD010000049.1:8054173-8067876 GCA_037834095.1 Argya squamiceps
TCCTTGGGTGTCTTTTCCAACTCAGGATATTTTATGATGCTGCAGTTCCTGCTGGGCTCCCTTGCCCTGCAGAACTCTTGCCCCAAGCACCACAGGGGCTGGCCCGAGGGCAAGACTTCTCAGTTTTTGAGCTATTACTAATGAAGAGGCATTGTTGGGGTTGGTGGGGCTGGGGTTGGACTGGGTGACCCTGCCCTGCCCCTCTGGGTCACTGCCCACCTCCAGCAGGGGCTGTCACACACAGAGGAAACAAATCCACACTCTGACACTTCACTGCCAACAAAACCTCTCTCCCCTCTCCCTCTCTAAGCCGTGCAGGGATCCCAGGTTTCACCAGCCCCGTGCAGGGCCCTTCCCACAGCCCCAGGAAAACCCAGAGCAGTGCCCTGAGTGGGAGCTCTGCCAGTGCCAGCCCCTCTGGTGCCCTCCCTGCAGGCAGGGTTGGGTTTGCTGGGCTCCCCCAGCCCTCACTCACTGTCCCCACGGAGGGACTGCAACAGCAGCAGCTCTGTCACCTCCTGCCACCCCTCCTCAGGGCTGGCAGAGCCTTTCTGCAGCTGGAATGTGCCTGGACATCCCTCCTGGGCACCTGCAGGGGCTGCACACCTCGGGGTCCTCTTCAGTTTCCCCAGGTTTGACCCAGAGGGCCAAAAAAATCCCCAAAAAAGCTCCAAAAAAATCCCTAAACAGAAGTGACAACCTCTGTGTGTGAGTGAGGACAGAGCAGGGGACAGCTTGAAGGGGACTCTGATCCTCCTTGTCCTTGAGCAGGGACAAGCACAGAGCTGCACCTCTGATTATCCACCCAGGGCTAATTAACAAATGCAGCAATAACAGGAAAACTAATCAGTGTACAAGGCTCCAACAAGCCTTGCCACGCTAAAAGCTCATTTTGCACCAGTCTGAATTGTCTGGAGTGAGTTCCTTCACCAAAATCTGGACACACAAGCAACAATTCTGGGCACATCAGCACATCCCCTGCCTGCCCTGGAGCCAAGCAATGACCACTTTTAGTGCATTAAAACACCGGGATGTGAAGATCCAACTCCTGAACAGGAAGTTGTGATTGGGTTTAGTAGCTGAAAAAAAAAAACACCAAGAAAAAGAAGATAAAAAGCCCAAAGTCTGATGTGTGCTGTAGTAATGGGGTTCCACCTGCACACAGATTTCTTGGAATGACTGCAAATTCCTGCCTGCAAACCCCAGGCTGGCTGTCAGCTGCTGAGAGAGAGGAAATTTCTGGCTGCAGGGATGGTGCTGATGACAGCACTGGGCTAAGAGAGAGTCTAGACACAAGGACACCCAGTGCAGACACCAACTCCTCTCCCAAATGCACAATTCAGCCTCAAATAATTCCAAAATCAGGATTCAGGCCCAACAGTGCTGGAGCTGCTCTGGATTTACACCACAGCATATGAAACAGGGCTTTGGGCTTTCAAACCTGCCACTCAGTTATGCAGGGTATTGTCCACAGATGTGCATTCACAGCATTTCCATGAATTCCCAACTGCTCCTGCTTTCTGGGAATAGCCATAAAGGGATTTCTGACAGCACAAACATTCATGGAAAGGGCAACCAGTGGGAACTTTTCTATTCCCAAGCAGAAGACCAGGATTTGCAGGTATGACAAAGTCCAACAAGGTCTGGGTTCAAAATCCCAACTTTTGGATTATTTAGGAGTGCAACAAAAAATTCAAGGGGAAAAAAAGAGATGTTTTGTGGGGCTTTTGCAGAGAGATAAATAATCCAAACTAAGCAGCCTGCCGGGACAAGCTGGGGATGCTGCCTGAGGCCCTGGAAAGAAGAGCTGGTGTCCTTCCCCCTGTCCCCCAGGAGCTGCAGGAATTACTCAGTAATTAGGGAGCAGCCTGGAGGATCCAGGACCTGCTGGCTCTGTCCTCAAGCAGTTAATGAAATTCCTTCTGCTCTCTCAGCTCTGTTCAGGGATGCTGGAAGGGATTCTGAGGAGAGGGAAGGACAGCACTGCAGAGGGAGAGGCACAGGATGAGGACTGGGAGCAAGGTGAAGCCTTTTGGTATTCCCTGGGCTGCAAACTGCCTTCAGCTGCCCCAAATGAATATTTTGAGTGCATCTCACTGTTTAACACTGAGGAGCCACCAGGGGATGGAATAAAGCAGCTGTCAAGGGCTGCTGTGAAATGTTAATGGCATAATGAGCAGGTTAGGGGTGGGAGAAGAAAAGGAACAGCATTGTGCTGCTTCCAGGGGCTGCAGGGGAAGGGAGATGCCTGAGGGAAGGCTGAATCCCATCAGCTCCAGGTCAGATCCCACAGGCAGAGTGCTCTGACATCAACCCACAGGCAGACAGGGGCAGGGCAGAGCTCTGCTGTCATCCTGCCACTCCTCATTTCCACTGTCACCACTGCTCTGCTCTGCCTGGGAGGATTCCCAGAGGAAATCAGGGAGCAGGGCGTGGGTACCTGACACAGAGCTCTGCTTTCCAGAGCTGTGTGCTGCTCATGGATGTTGTCTGTGTGTGCAGGACACCTAACACAGAGCTCTGCGCCCACGGATGTTTTTGTGCAGGGCATCTAACACAGAACTCTCCTTTCCAGAGCTGTGTGCCCATGGATGTTGTTTTTGTGCAGGGCACAGGTACCTGACACAGAGCTCTGCTTTCCAGAGCTGTGTGCTGCCCATGGATGTTGGTTTTGTGCAGGGCATGGGTACCCAACACAGAACTCTCCTTTCCAGCTGTGTGTGCCCATGGATGTTGTCTGTGTGTACAGGACACCTAACACAGAGCTCTGATTTCCAGAACTGTGTGCCCCTGGATGTTGTTTTTGTGTGCAGGGCATCTGATACAGAGCTCTGCTTTCCAGAGTGTGTGTGCTCATGGATGTTGTCTGTGTGTGCAGGGCACAGGTACCTGACACAGAGCTCTCTTTTCCAGAGTTGTGTGCCCATGGATGTTGGTTTTGTGCAGGGCATGGGTACCTGACACAGAGCTCTGCTTTCCAGAGGCTCTGTGCCCATGGATGTTGTGTGTGTGTGGAATTTGATAATTCACAGCTGGGAATTCACCTCACAGGGGGGAGCCAGGAGCTGGAGATAAAGCTGGGATGAGGGAATTCAGGCCAAGCCCAGCCAGCTGCCAGGTGGACAAAACACATCCTGGATGTCCCGTGACAGGACCATGACCCAGCTGGGATAAAAATGGGCTAAAGCAGAGGGCAGAGGAGTTTGTTTGAGAAGCTGCTTGCACAGAGGATCTCCAAAGGTGCAGGGGTGGGCAGGGTGTAGCTGACTTTATTAATTCAGCACATTGAATGCTGGCTGTGACTGATGCTGCTCTGCTCGGGATGAGGTTATGGAAGAAAAGCTTGGAGAAGGATCCCAGGAAAGGGAAACCTAGAGTTGGGAGTTCAGGGGAGAAATTTTAGGGATTTTTAGGGATGGAAGGAAAGCAGGGGGTATTGAAAAGCCTCTGGGACACCACAGATAATCCAGGGCTGATGGCTTTTGCTGGGTTTAATCCCCACCTCTGACATTCCAGACAAATACCTTAAACCCACATGTTTTCTTTCACCCCACCAGCCCACAGTGCAGTGTATTTATCTCAGGGTCAACAGGAAATATTCCAGCTGAGTGTTCCACAGGCAGCTCCAGCCCCAAAGCACCAAACCCAACATTCCCACTGCTCATATCCAGAGCTGCTCCCTGGCAATACCTGTCTCTGAGCCCTTCCTTTGATCAGCACTAAAACCTTATGCAAATTTAAATCCCCCACAATGGGCAACATCCTATGAGGTGAGCACTGGACCTGTCTCACAGCTGGGCAGTGGCTCCTGCTGAGCTCACAGGACACGTTTTCCTTGAGGTTCCTTTTCTGTCTTCATCCAGAGATTGTCACCACCCCCTTCCCTTCCTTTTTATCTCCTTTTCGGGTTGTGACACTGAAATACCTCAGCCAGACCTTGCTGAGAGCTGGGGGATTTGGATCTGGGGGGAGCCCACAGTGTGCAGGACAAGGCTGGAAATGCTGGGTCTGGGAGGGTCACCTGCACCTGGAGCAGCCCCAACCCTCCTGAGCTGGGAAACACCTGAAAACACTCTTTAATTATTTTCTTTCTTAAATGGTTTTCGATTATTTTATTATTATTAAAATAATAAATATATTGTTTAATAAATAATATAATAATGAATTTCCATAAATAATAAAATAATAGTAAAGATATTATCTTTTCATTCTTAAATTATTTTCGATTATTTCATTATTAAAATAATAATAAAGGCATTATTTATTAAATAATATAAAATTAATAAATTTAAATAATAAAATAATATTAGAGATATTATTTTATCTTTTCATTCTTAAATTATTTTAAACCATTTTAATTATGCTTTTTTTTAAAAAGACAGGTAGAAAACAGCTGCAACTCCGTGGGCAGGGGCTGCAGAACACAAAGGGCACACCCAGATATTAATTCAGCACAGAAATATCTGTTTTATTGGCATTTTTCCCCCAGCAATAAATCTTCTGTTCTAGTTTTCCTTCATACCCCAGCATGGATTTTTAATTTCATTTTTAGTGACGCGTGTATTGGTCAGCAAAGTAAAACCCGTGAGAAGGAAAACTACTTCTCCTTCCCTAAATTCCCCAGGTCTTTGGGGACTTATTTGCCCTCCCTAAGCAGGAGGAAACACCCAGGAATTTGAATTTTAACACTGCCCCAGGACAAGGAACGGCTTTACCTGGAAGACTGTGAGGATGGCAGCAGGGAAGGTATCGAAATTCGTGGTTGGAGTTTCATCTTGGAAATTGAACCTGGAGAGAAGGGAGAAATAAACAGCAGAGTGGGGAGGGCCAGGCAGCTCCAGGCAGCCTTGGAATACTCTTTAACATCCCATAAATCAAGCCAGGGAGCAGCATTTGTTCCACCTGGCTGCAACACAGCCGGCAAGCTCAGTGGGGAACATCTTTGAAGGTGCTTAACAGAACCATCAGCAAAAACTCAATTTTCACTCCCAGAGAAAATTCTGATGCCTTGAAAATCATTTTCATCCCCAATTAAAATGAACAATCCAAATTTCCAATGATTTTGCAGAATGAACCATTTCAAGAAGTTTTCACGCTCAGGTGTAAATGCCCAAATTGAAATTACTCTCTTCGTAGATAATTTCTTTTTACTATTTTAAAGATAAGATAGGGATTGACTGGGAAAATAAAAGACCAAACAAAACCATTTCATTATTTCAGTTCAGAAGTGAGGCTGGAGTTTAAATGGTGACACTGTGATGGTTCTTACTGCAAAATTCACCACTGCTGGCATTTGTAATGAGAATAATCAGATCCAAAAAAACTGTGTTTTCCAGCAGAAAAATACTCCAAATGGATAAGTAAAATGGCACTCTGGTTATCAGGGAAAGGACCAGGAGAGGAAGTGCTGCCCCCAGTCCTGTTTCAGCTCTGGGTGTTCATGGGGTGAGGGAGGAGCTTTGAACTGGGGACATTCTTCCTCAGGAAAGAATCCAGCTCCAGGGAAAACACCAGAGCAGGAATTATCTCCCTCTCCCCAGCCCTGGAATGAGGGATTGAACCCTCCCAGGCAGAGCAGAGAACCCCCAGACTCACTGTCCTCCAAAGAGCTGCATCCCCAGCAGGGCAAAGACCACGATGAACAGGAACAGCAGGAAGAGCAAACTGATGATGGACTTCATGGAGTTCAGCAGGGACACCACCAGGTTCCTCAGGGAATTCCAGTACCTGCGTTGGGTCAGAGCAGCCAGGGGAGAGCGTGAGTGGGGAAGGGCCTTGGGTGAGAAATGAGCAGGAATTGATCTCCCATGTGTCTTGGGTTTTGTAACCAAAAAAAATGTTTATTCAATTCCGTATGTTGAAATGCAGTTGGGGAGATGTTTTTGGTTTTTTTCTGTTGTAACTCCAGAAGAGAGGGGTGACTGCCTTCTCTGATAACAAACCAGCTGTTGAAACTGGGTGAGGCACTATTTCTTATCTCTGTTCAGTCTTCCACTACCCTCATGGGGATATCTCCTGTTAATGGGCCATTAAAGCTCACCAATGACATCACACATGACATCATCCCAGTGTTCCTTATCTCCTGTTAATGGGCCATCAATGACATCACACATGACATCATCCCAGTGTTCCTTATCTCCTGTTAATGGGCTATCAGGGGTTTAAAGGGGCTGAGCTGCTCTCCTTGGAGGAGGGGAAGGATTTGAAGGATTTGATGCTCCCAAGGCACCAGGAGTTGATTCCTGCAGAAGTCAGACCCTGACAGGACAATGAGGAAAACATGGGGAGCTCTTTGGTCCTTGTCTTCCTCACTGAATTTTAGCCCCTCTTGGGCTGTGTCCCCTCGTCCTGCTGTCCATGGCCACACTGATTTGGGACATGGGAACCAAAATCCCAATCCCAATCATAATCCAATCAATCCAAATCACAATTTGAATAATCCCATTGATTATTCAAAGCAGGAGCACTGCAGCTTCTCCTGCTAAACACAAAGGAAACACAAAGCAGGGCAGGGAGTTTCAGACAAAAACTGCTGTGAAAGAGATGGAAAAAAGAAGAAAACTACTGAGGGCCAGGATGTTTTTCCAGCAGAACTGCACTGAGAGGGGGTGGGCAGCAATCTGTGCCTGCTGCCAGCACTTTGAGCCAGGCAAACACTGAGCTGTGCCCTCAGGCACTGGGATAATGCAGGATTGCCCCTGGGAGCTGCAGGAACTGCCTCTGGTCACGCAATGAACTCAATTCTGTCATGTCAGATGACAAAAAACAACTTCATTAGGCCTGGGGAACTTCAGCCTCAGTGGCTTGAGAGTGTCACTTGCTGTCCTGAGAAGGGCAGAGCCCTCAGCTTGGTTTGTGACCTTAAATCTCATCTCCAAAGGAATGAGCAATAACAAGAGGGAATGGCCTCAGATTGTCCCAGATAGGTTTGGGTTGGATAGTGGGAATTTTTTTTTCATTAAAATGGTTGTGAAGCCCTGGCCAGGCTGCCCAGGGAGTGCTGGGGTCACCATCCCTGCAGGGATCTAAAATCCTGCAGATGTGGCACTTGGGGACATGGGTGAGTGGTGGCCTTGGAAACACTGGTTGGACCCAATGGCCTTGAAGGCCTTTTCCAACCTAAATAATTCCAGGATTCACCCCTTCCTTGTGCTGACTGCAATCAGGGGTCAGGAGTCACAAAAATAAAATTGTAGCTTGCAAAAACATCCACAATTTTTACAAAGTCCAGCACCCAATCACCAACAGCAGCTCTGGGTAAAATGAACTGGGTAAAATGAGAATTGCTCTGGATTTGCTGCAATCCCAGGAGTTTCTCCACACATAAATCAGTGCAAAGGCAAAGCACAGTGACATTTTTGGTGCAGGTACCCACCTTTTTTGCTGGACATTTACAGAACTTAAAGTTTCCACCCTATTTGTCCCAGAGGACAACAAATGACACAGTAGCCCACACAAACCCGGGATCTGAGTAATAATAATTAGCATTAAACAATTGGCAGGTACAAATCAGCCCCACAGAGCGACAGAACTCATTACTGGTTATTTCAAATGACTGTTTTTGCTCAAATTTTCTTTATCTCTTTAAGGTGGTGGGGGTATTTTTGGAGGGAGGGGCTGTTCCTCCTCCTCTTACTTCAAGCTATGAGGAATTCAGGGAGTGCTGGAAACAAGGGAGGACTGAAGAGGTGACTGTCTAAAAAATAAGGTGGAAAACAGCAGCAAGAGCACCTGAATTTGTCCTCAATTTCCACAGCACGCCTTAGAAATCCTGCAGGAAGGGCCCTGGATGGGTTTGGAAACGGCACAGGAGCTGTTTGCTAATGCCAGGACACGTTAACTCAAGACAGGAGCAGGAAGGCAGAAAAGCTGTGGCAGCCCCAGTGAAAATTCCACCTCAGAGTCTCCAGGCTGAAGATCTCTGACATTCCCAGCCCAGGCAGCAGGAGCACATTTCAGATTTGTGTCAAACAACAGCTCAGCCCCGGGATTAGCACCCAGCAATCCCCAGGGAAGCTGCTTTTCCAGAGCCTAAATACTTCAAGAATTGTCATCAGATCAGTGAGAAGTCGATGGGACTCAGAAAGAAAATAAAACTTGGGGTTTTTTTACTACAAAATGCACATTATAACCTGAGGTTTTTGTTTTAAACAAGCTTAAAACCAAAGGGCATTGTCCTGTCAGCCCACTGTCATTCCCACTTAAGGGATTGTCATCAGAACAGTGGGAAGCTGATAGGACTTAGAAAAAAAATAAAAGTTGGGTTTTTACCACAAAATAGAAGTGATAACCCAGTATTTTTGTTTTAAACAAGCCTAAAGATAAAGCAAAGAACCTTCTACTGAGGAACCAAGGGCAGACAAACCTGGACATGAGGCTGAGGAGAGAAAAGGCTGCTAAAATTACTTGTGGGTGTAAACACAGGCTCAGGAATTCCCAAAATTCCCAACTGCCCAGCCCAGGGAAGGGGAAATTCTGCATCTGCACTTTTAACCTGCTCCTGCCCCCCAGTGCAGACCCAGGAGGTTGGGGCAGGCAGGGCTTTTGTGCCACCCACTCCAGAGGGTTAGGACATTGGGATTTTTTTGGTTTTATTTTGTTTGTTTGGTTGGTTTTTGGGTGTGGTTTTTTTTGTTGTTTTGTTTTGTTTTGGGGTTTTTTGGGGTTTTTTTGTTGTTGTTGGTGGGGGGGGGTTTGGTTTTTTTGTTTTGTTTTGGGTGGTTTTTTTTGTTTGTTTTGTTTATTTCTAACTTTTTAGCAATTTTCTTTTTAATTTATGCTTTATAAACGTGGAAAAAACACTCCTCCTTGGCCCTGGGGCTGAGGCCAGGGATTTCCTTCCTGGGGTGCCCAAAGCCTGCTGTGGTGGGTGCAGGGGGAGCTGCTCTTACTTTGTCACTTTGAAGATCCTCAGCAGCCTCAGGGCTCTCAGCACACTGATGCCAAAGGAGGTTCCCGGCTTCACCGCAGCCCAAATCACCTCAAAAATGCTGCCCACGATGACCTGCAGGGAGAGAGCACTTCAGAGAGGGCACAGCTGCTGCTGAGCTCCCTGTGCAGCTTCCAGGGAGGCTCGGGAGGGATCAGAGTTCAGGCTGCTTGCTATAAAATCTTCAGGAGAACTAGAAAACCTCATCCCAATTTTCTCCATACCCAGGAGGAGAACACCCTGTGATTTATACACAGAGAGGAGCTCATTGCTTTCTTCTTTAAGCAACCAAACTAGCTTTAAATACCATTCTTTTAAGGATGCTGTCATTTTTAATCAGATTTTTTTCATGCAAATGCCAACAGTTCCTTTCCCCACCCCACACAACCTGCAGAGGTGCAGGAGGGCTCTGCCCCATCCTCCCCTTCCCATCAGAAGGACTAAAATTCCTCATCTGCAGCAGAGCAGAGCTCTGGGTGAGTTCTACCAGAAACTTCTGGCAGCTGAGAGTCTTTAGCAGAGCAATTAAAGCAATAATTATGATGAGATCCTGCAAAGCCTCTGGCACAGACATGCCATCATCTGCCTGGCCCTCAGCCTTGGGGTGCTGAAAAAAATCTTCCCAAATCAAGGTGGGTTTTCCAAGTTTTGTTTTGCCTGGTTGGTTTAAGGATGGCAGAGAATTCACCTCAAGCAAGGAAAAAAAAATCTTCTCAAAATTCCTTTGTTAGGAAAAGGACAAACAGTGATGGCTCAGCACAGCTGGGAAGGACAATTAAACCCACACAGGTTTCTGCAGAGTTAATAGGATCAAACAGGCATTTCCCTGCCAACTGCTGGCATAATTCACATTAAGGCAACATTTCTGAGCTCCCACTGCCCGTGGGCCCCGCCACAAACACCAGTTTAGGACTGGTTTTCACCAGAGCCTGGCTGGTTGGTGCAGTGGGAGGGAGGATTAAGGGGGGGCAGCAACACTGGGAACCCCTTTAGTGGACAAAAACTTGGATATCTCTGAAAATTCCAGCACTGCTTGAGTGTCCTGCAACACACACTGTGCCCTGAGCTTCCAGAAAATCCAGAGGGAAAGGGAGATCCACAGTAGCTGATAATTCCACAGTCTCCCAGCTGAAAAAAAAGGAACTAAAACTGCTCTCCCACCATTGGGAATCCCTCACAAATCAGCAAAAGCTTTTCCTCAGCCTCTGCACATGACACTGGTAATTAATTTTGCTCAGCAGGCCCTCCTGGGAGGCTGTTTCACACCAAACCCCCTGCACTGGTGCTCCCCAGGGGGAAGGTTTGTTGAACCCAGAGCTCTGGGTTGTTGTTTCACCCTCTGCCTTTGAAGGGTTTCCTCTCCACGGTTTGTCAGACAAAACTGGGCACAGAGCTCTGTCATGTCCCAGTGCTGAGTTCATTCTGGGGGCTGGAATGTGGGTGAGAGAGGAAAAAAAACACAGACAGAAGGAGGGTCCCCATGGATTCTGTGAAGGAGGAAGAATTAGCAGCAGATAAACATCATTCCCTCCTGGGAGTCCTGGGCAGAGCTCCCTGCCAGGCCTGCACACCCCAGAGCTCAGATTCCTCTAAATTCAGCTTTTGCTCTGTGCAAGCTCCCCAATCACCTGTCCCTGACAAGATTTGTTGGGGAGGGAGAGTCCTGGAGTCAGGGAGGAGAGTGAGGCAGCCTGGGGGGCAGCTCAGAGCAGGATGTGGATGCTGTGTGGGTCACAGGGCAGGATGTCTCTGAAAATTCCAGCACTGCTTGAGTGTCCTGCACTGTTGGACCCCTCAGGGACAATTTATGGACACTGTGGGCCTGGCCACTGTCCCCTGGCCAACCCATCCCCACCCTCTGAGCCCCCACAGCTGCCAGAGCACTCCAAACACCAGAGCCCCACATTTGGGACAGCCTCGTGCAACACCTCAGGCTGCTGGGCACAAGAGGGGGATTTAATTTTAAATTTTATTTGCTCTAAGCTTTGCTGCTGTCATACCCAAAAAGATAATAAATTGGCTCTATTCAGAGCCTTGGATTTTGGAGGGTCACTCACTGAAGGTGACAACACCACCTCTCTTATAGGAGCAGAGGAATTTGGCTTCCTGGAGGAAGAATTCCAGCATTTTTTGGCAGATGAAAACCAGAAACAATGGTCTGAGTGTCACTTGGACAACCCACCCCAACCCTCTGAGCCACCACAGCTGCCAGGACACACCAAAAACCAGAGCCCCACATTTGGGGCAGCCTCGTGCAACACCTCGGGCTGCTGGGCACAGGTGGGGGATTTCATCTCAAATTCTATTTACTCTGAGCTTTGCTGCTGTCATAGCCAAAAAGAGAATAAATTTGCTCTACTCAGAGCCTTGGATTTTGGAGGGTCACTCACTGGAGGTGACAACACCTTCTCCCCTGTGGGAGCAGAGGAATTCAGCTTCCTGGAGGAAGAGTCGCTCCCAGTATTTTTTGGCAGATAAAACCCAAAAAACCCAGCTAAAAACAGGCTGAGTGTCAGAGCAGAGCTGGGTGATGAGTGCCGTGACCTGAGCCGCTCTCCCCCTGCCCGGGGCTAGATCTAAAGCTCCGTCTCTGGATTGTTACAAGGACCGAGCCCTGCTCAGCCCACGCCGGAGATAAGAGAGGCCGAGTTCTCCTCTGCGAGCACAGATTATAGCTAATAGCTTTTAATGAATAAATTAACATCCAGGCTCTTTGGCTCGGGTGGAGCCAAACCCGGCCCCGCTATTCACACCAGAGCCTCAGCCTGGACTTCGGCACTGAGAGAATTTGAATTATTGCCCCGCTGTCACCTCATCGGGTGTTTACTCTTCTGCTTTTTCTGCCTGAACAGCTCTGCCTTTGTGACTGGAGGTGAAGGCTGCTGGGTGACACGAGCAGGAAGATGTGTGGGGTTTTTTTTGTTTTTTTTTTTTCTTGTCTTTCAATCAGCTCATTGAAATGAGAGGGAGAGGATGTGCCGGCAATCAGAGCACTCCGGGGTGCTGATGCTGCGAACAGCCCGGGGCTGCAGGAAATGAAATCCCCCAGCTGTCACAGCCCTTCCAAAAGGAGGATAACGAGGGAAACTTAATGTATTTCATAGCTAATTTATACAGGGACTGCTCCCCGCAGGAGACACTCCCTGCTCCACTTCCCGTGGATTTCCATCCTCATCCTTGAACAGCACCTGGAGGACAGGAGACACCTGCTTGTCACAGCGAGGGCATCCAAGGACACGCAGTGACAGGAGGGAGGTTTCCCACTGCCAGAGGGAAGGGATGGATGGGATTTTGGGCGGGAATTGTTCCCTGGGAGAGGCTGGAATGGAATTCCCAGAGAAGCTGTGGCTGCCCCCAAGGTTGGACGCTGGGGCTTGGAGCAGCCTGGGATAGTGGAAGGTGTCCCTGCCCGTGGCAGAGGGTTGGAATGAGATGGTTTTAAGGTCTCCCTTCCACCCCAAACCATTCCACGATTTATCCACCCTGCTGGACGTGACTCACCCCAAAGTCAAAGCAGTTGAATGAAGAGTGGAAGTAATTCCTTGGCCCCAGCCCGTACATCTTCAGAGACATCTCAGTGAGGAACAGCCCCAGGAAAACAAACTCTGCGAAATCTGGGGACGGGAGAAGAGATTAAATTAATCCAGGAGCCCTTGGTGGGCAGAGCTCTTCACGTGGGGAACTTTTTAATTCCTTTTTTCACAGCACCAAGGGCCTGCTGGCAGAAGGAAATCCCTGTGCAGTGGCAAACAGGAGCCAGACACAATTTTTTCTGTGTCCATGAGCTGTGTGCAGCCTCCAGCTGTGAAGGCAGTGATCACCTGGGTGGGAGCAGGAACATTAAATAACATCCTCATTGTCTCCAGAAAGGAATTTCAAAGGAAAGCCCTGGATGTAATATTTTTAAAGGTCAAATTTAATTGCAAAGATGTTTTGGGACTTGTGTGCTTGCAAGAGATGGAAACTTTTGGGTGTGGGGTGTAAGTTTCTGTACCATCCTCTGATGATAAAAATACCTTTCTACCCAACAGAAGTGCTGACTCTGAGGGCTCATATTCAGAGGTGTTGTGTCTCCTGTTACCACATTTATTTTTATTATGCCTTTATAGCCTTGTAATTATGGAAGAGCCCCTTCTGTTTCCTTTTCCCTCACATATCACAGGCTGGGAAGCTTTTGATGGGAAAATTTATCACCTATGATGAAACAAAGGGCAGAAGGAACAGAGCTGGAGGCTTCAATTTCCACGTCAAGTTTTTAGGACTTGACACTACAGCAAACATTGCCTTTGGCATTTTAAGTTTGGATCTGGAGGCCAATAAGCAACAGCAAGAGTGAAATGTTAAACACAAAAAAAACCCCCAAAAAAAGGCAAAACCCACCTACACTACCAAGAAAAACCAAACAGCAGAAGGCAAACCTCTCTCTCTGGAGAAAAGATGAGGAAAAGCATCAAAGCTCAAAAGGTGGGGATTAATCACCTTGTTTAGTGCAGCACAGGAGGTTCTCAGAGGCTGCAGCAGCACAGATGCTACAAGAAAGTCTCCTGTAATTTCAGTTTTATGACTCCAGGAATGAGAAAGAGGAGATGGTGCCAAACTTTATACAGAGGTGCATAGAGACAGAAGAGAAGCAACAGCTACAAGGAAAATTTCAGCACAGGACAGTCCTGGATTCCTGGTGCAGCACTCTGGGACAACTCCCAGCTCTGCTCTGGGACAGGGACAGGAGCCAGGGAAGGGCTGGAGCTGGGCCAGGGCAGGCTCAGGCTGCAGA
>JBBMKD010000049.1:8067976-8088752 GCA_037834095.1 Argya squamiceps
ACGGCCCCGAGGCTGCCAGAGCTCCAGGAGCCTTTGGACAGCCCTGCCAGGGGTGCCCAGGGTGGGATTGGTGGGGGTCTGGGCAGGGACAGGAGCTCCTCTGGATAATCCTTCAGTCCCTTCCAGCTCAGGATATTCTGTGATTCTGTCAAGCAGGGAATGAGGAGAGTTCTGGGCATCACACACAAAATAACTTTTCCAGCATTCCTGACTCAGGATGGGAGGACTGATGGGATGTCCCTCCCAAGGCAGAGTCCTCACAACACAGACAAGGGTGGCAAAAATCTTCAGCCTCTGAAAATCAGCACTGGATTCCCCAAGCTCCAGATGAAGCCAAGACCCTGTGCAAGGTTCAGGAAAACTTCTTCAGTGTGGCAACACCATGGACACTTAAATGGGAACTCAGCCTTTTCCTCATCAGTAATTCCTTAACTAATTCCATGATTCCACCATTCTCTGACCTCCTGAAATCTGCAGCTTCAGCTCAGTGTGGAGAGGGACAGAGGAGGGAATGAGGGTCCTTCCCACCTGCCTGGATTTGCATTCCCAGCCTTGCACATCCACAGGGAAGGAGCAGAGCTGGCCCAGCTCCAGTCCAGGTGTCTTTAGGAATGCCTTGAAAAACGCAGCTTCAATTACCCAAAAATAAAAAGGGGTTTTAAATTCTAAATTTTAAATGAAAGCCAGTCATGGAACACCACGGGCATAAAGTTCCCTGAAATCCAGGAAGCAATAAGGAGATGAGAGAGGCTTTATTAACACCTTAGAGAGGAGCCTGCAAGGACACCAAATGTGCCAACATTTGCAAAAGGAGAGGAAATTTCAGGCAAGTATTAATTATCCCACGTGTCCTGCTCTCCTTGAAAACAGGAGCAAGATCACTAAAGGATACTCCCAAGGGCACTCTGTTCCCAAATGAGGAATTAGATGACAAAATGTGAGATCCACAGCCTTTTTCCCAGGAAGAGAAAAGCCTCTCCACCCTCTGCATCTCAGTGCTCAGGGAGGAGCAGGGGCACAGGAGCAGCACAACTCCCTCTCACCTTGAGCTTGGAGCTTTTGGGGAGAATCCTCTTCCCCCCTGACCGAGCTGGGACTTTTCTCTCCTTTCTGACAGTGAGGAAACTGCTGCCTCCAGCACCAAGGATCCCAGAGTAAGGAGATATCCACGATTATTCCAGGAATCCATCTGACCTTCCCTGTGCTCAGGTGAGGCCCCACCTGCAGAGCTGCCCCAGCTCTGGGACCAGCAGGAGGACCTGGCGCTGCTCCCAGGGCTGGGAGAGCTGGGGGTGCTCACCTGGAGAGGAGAAGGCTCCAGAGAGAGCTGAGAGCTCCTTCCAGGGCCTAAAAGGGCTCCAGGAGAGCTGGGGAGGGGCTTTGATTTCTTTGGTTTCACACTCAGCTGGTGGTGCTTGCTGGAATGACTTCCAGGTGCAATCTCCCTATCCCAAGGACTGATATGCAGCCAGTGCTGTGAAACCTTGTTAAATCAGCTGAAAATCACAGGGAGAGGCAGTGGAGGGTCCAGCAGGAATGCACAGCCCCCACATGTGTCACATCTCTGGCAGGGACATTCTCATCCCCTTATCTCTGCCCCAGCCTCACCTGTCCTAGTCACACCTCAGCTGCCCCCCAGATTCCTCCACAGAATAGCAAAAATCCTCAGTAGGGGTTTTTTAACTGGAAATTCTGATCTCAGGAGACTTTGCCAAGACAATTACCATCATCCCAAAGGAGCTAAAAAGGAGGAAGGAGCCAAGGGTTAATGTACAGGTACTGCTCCTGGTACTGACCACACCCTGGGTATCACCAGTGCAAGAGCAGACTGACACAGCCTGCAAATACACCTGCAGAATACCACACAAGAAAAAAAGCTAGAAAGTGGCAAAATAGAATCAAGAAATAACCTGATCATGTTTAAAAAAATAAAATATAAAGCCAGGAAATGTTTAAAACTCAGAGCATCTCAAAATGAACTTTGTCCTGCTGCTCTTGCAAGAGCCCCCCTTGGCCTTTCCCAGCTGATGGATCCCAGAGCAGAGCCCAGAACTGGCAGCAGGAGCTGTGTCTCAGCAGGGACCAGATGCTATAAACCACAGCCCAGTGAGGCTGGGATGGCGGGGAGGGAAATTCAGACCCTGAACTCCTCGGGCAGAAGGAATTGGCTCCATGGAGAGGCTGCTGCATCCAACACACCATTTCTTCTGAGAAGGCCCTGCCTAAATAATTGAAAAATGCAATTTTGTTGTTTGGGCCTCCTGGTATTCAAACCTCACCTAATTTCATTTGCCTCACTCAAAGCATTTTGTGATGTGATTTAAGGAGGGAAACTTTGATACAAACACCTTTATTTCATTTCCAAGCTGTGCTGTTGGCAAAGGCCATGCAAGCATCCCTTCACCCCACACCTTTGAATTAGGCTCCTAATTAGAGTTACAGCCTCTTTTTGTCAATCACTTGTGGATTAATCCCATTTCTGCCTCATCTCCAAGTCCAATGGCAGCAGAAGCAGGTGCTGAACCTGATACTTCCCTCTCCTCATTGTCCTCTCACATTAAACTGAGTAGGAGACCTTCAGAAAGGCAGAAAATCCCCCTTTTTGCCCAGACAGGTGTGAAATGCTCAGCAGACAGACATAAATATGCCCCAGAAAACCTTTTCCTTGCAAATGCTGCATATTGATATCCAGAGGGAGCTGGGCTTGACTTCAAAGGCAACAACAGCACCAAAAAAAGGCCAAATTGCCCCAAACAGGAGGTTCAGCACTGGGCAGGGAGGAGGCTCTCAGGCCACAATGCCTCCAATGCTGTGTTCAAATAGTGGATTTATCAGAAAGGAGACACTGTGGGTTTGGGAGCTAAGATCCCAATAATAATCTGAGCTCCTACACAGATTAAAGAGCCAGGAAGGATCTGCTGGAGAAAGATGAGAGCTTTGGGAAGGGCAGCCCCCAAGTGAAACCTCAGTGATCCAGTGCTGAAACCTCCTCCCCCAGTCCCTAAAACCCACCCCACAGGCCCAGGGAGCTCTGGTCCCAGCTTCATCCCTGTAGGCAGAGGAAGAGGAGCCCAGCCCCATCCCTGGGGCTCCTGCACTGCAGCAGGAGCTTCCACAGCAGCTCATTAGGAGGGGGTGATTGAAATGGGATTAATTAATTAATCCTGCAGCTGCTTCCACAGCTGGAACAGCAGCACATGTCCAGATGCACAGCCCTGATGGATCCCTTCCCTCTGTGTCCCCAGCAGGGATTTTGGGGGGCCCTCAGTGGAAAATTCATCTTTGCTGCTACCAGACCTCAGTGATGCCACCCCAGAGCTGGTTTCTGACAGAAATCTCCTCTTTCTCAGCATATTGGCAGTGGTGGAAATGAACATGAAGATGTGACAATAAAATCATGAAATATATTCTTCTATAGGCAGCTGCAGGTTATTTAAGCAAAGTTCTGTGCTTCGGTGAGCAGTGTCCACCTGCAGCATGACAGAAATTCCATTTGGCCCTGGAGTCCTTCATACAGAGAAGGAGAATGTCTGATTGAATTTGAGGATAATTACAGGGGCATGAAATATGGCCTGTTATTAATCATACCACAAGAATTCAAAGAATTCCTCATCACTTCTTTCAACAAGGCTAAAGAAATCCCCAGCCTCTCTCCAAAGCTCCTGCAGTCCTTTCTCCAAAGCAGTTGTAGAGATATGGAGCATCAAGCAGAGAAAGCTAATCAGAACAATTCAAAACAGAAAAGTTAAAAAGAAAAGACCAAGGGAAAAATAAATCAATGCAGACCCGTAGGCTTTTACCAACTTGTTCTTTAAGTAAAATTAATTTGTAATGTAATTAAACTTCTCCCCAGAGGGACAGGTATAATTGAATTAGAGGTGCCTGGGTAGAGTTGCAGGGTTTAGCAGATCCTCCCAGGCTTTCCTGTGCTGCTCTCCTGCTGCTGCAGTTCACAGAAATCCTCCTCAGTCCATTCCTTCCCTGAAATAACATCGTGGGAACTTGTGATTTCTCTCCTGCTCTGCATCACCCCAGCCAGGTCCTGCTCCTCTGCAGAGGTGTTCCCTCATCACGGCTTCACTTTTAAGCCATTTTTAAACTCTGTCACTCTCACAGTTAAAGGATTTTGCCAAGCATTTCCAGGAGCTGTTTCAAATCGCCCTGGTTTTGTGCTATCTCCTTCTGCCTCTGCCTGCTGGATTTGTGCAGAGATTTGGGGCATTCCAGGAGCATTCCTGGAGGGCTCAGCCCCAGCTGGGCCATTCCCAGATGTTTGTGCTGCAGAGTGATCCAGGCAGGAGTGAGGGGACAGGTCCAGTCTGACCATCACTGCAACAGCAAAATCACCAGCAAAGTCCTCAAGGCACCAAAGATTCCCTGCACTCAACATGAAATTAGGGATCTGTAAAAATATGAGGCTGTGGAAACTCTGCCATCCCCCAGGAAAGGGGCACAAAGGTTTAGGTCATCCCCAGTGACACAGCCAGGTGTGAATGCAGACCCACAGCTCCTCATCCTGGAATTCGGGAGGGTTTGGAGGCATGGGATGGTTGGAATTGAAGAGGTTGAACTTGTAGGGCTTTTCAGGACAATTCTCCAAAGTTCTTTGTTCAAAAATCACACTAAAATAAATTTCTGCCCAGAGTAGAGACAATCATCCCCAAAATGAGCCCACAGAGCCTCTGCTTCTTCTCTTGGAGAAAACCATCTTCAAAAATAAAACAAACCCCAAAACAAGCAAATAAAAAACCCCCAAAACCCCACAACAAACAAAAATTATCTGGTGTACATTAGAATTTCCATGATGACCATTCATGGAGAGATTTAATTGGGAGATTGGGCAGGAATTGTTCCCTGGGAGGGTGGGCAGGCCCTGGCACAGGGTGCCCAGAGCAGCTGTGGCTGCCCCTGGATCCCTGGCAGTGCCCAAGGCCAGGCTGGACACTGGGCTTGGAGCAGCCTGGGACAGTGGGAGGTGTCCCTCCCCATGGTGGAAGTGAAATGAGATGGGATTTAAGGTCCCTTTCAACCCAAACCAGGCTGGGATCTCTGGTTTATATTCTCATTGTCACAGTGACCAATCTTGTACCACCCTGTCTAAAATCCCAGTGTGAGCAGCCACAAAACCTTTCCCTATTTTTGGGTAATCTGGGTTTATTTCTGTGACCCACACTGGGCTGTTTGCAGCAGGGTTCAACACCCCAGAGCTCCTGGATGAAGAGTGACAAAGACGCTGAGGGGGCTCAGCATCTCTCTTATGAGGACAAGGCTGAGAGCTGTGGTTTTTCAGCCTTGAAAAGAGAGGATTGAGAGGAATCTTATCAAAATATCTGCAGAGAGGGCTCAGAGCAGGGCCCAGGCAGGACAAGCAGGAACTGATCCCAGGAGGTTCCACCTGGGTGAGGAAGAATTTCTCCCCTGTGAGGTGAACAAGCAGCTCAGGAGGGCATGGAGTCTCCTCCCTGGGGATATTCCAGAGCCATCTGGACACAATCCTGTGCCCTGAGCTCTGGGATGGCTCTGCTGGAGGAGGGAGGTGACACCAGGTGACCCTGTCATGTCCCTTCCCTGCCCCATTCTGGGATTTCTCTGTGAAGCCCCTGTCCAGGTGTTTCTCTCAGCGCTCACAGGTACAGGGCAGTGTGATGCTGCAAAGAGTGAGAGGATGTTGAGACTTTAAACCCCAAGAAATCTCCATTTTTGGTGGTTTTCCATGAAATGTAAGGCAGTGGGATGCCCCACTCCCAGCTCAGTGGGATCTACACCAAGAAATTCAAATTTGCTGCCCAAGTGGTCCTGACACTAATTGACATTACTGGGTGTTATGGACAAATGCAGAGTTCCTGAAACATGGATCCATCCCTAATCCCAACCCATCCCCTGTTTTTTGTCTTCAGCTGGGATGGATTGGAAGCCTAAATTGTGGCCTCTGTGTCAGAGAAGTTTCCCAGCTGGAGGAGAATCTTTAATGCCAAGAGACAGACCCAGCTCTTCCAGCCCTCACTGGGCTCTGGCTCATGGATTTCTTCACATTCCCTTGGATAAGTCCCTGCATAAGGTGCTCCCAAAACTCAGTTTTTGTCAATCTGCAAAACCTTTTTCCTGAGTTGAAAGACTTCAAGTGTGGGGTTTGCTTCCTAAACATTTAGTCCTAATTCCGGAGGAAATCCTAATCCTCAAACTTTTAATTACTCTGCCAATCTAGCTTATTATTTCCCCTGGTAAATTGGGGTAATGGATAAGCAAGAGTGACTTCTCTGTATGGTCTGTCTCTCTTTTCAGTGGAAATCTTGCCAAAAAAAAAAAAAGACTTGAAAGAAATTTCTGCCCTTATTATACATCTCTCATTAGAGCTCCATTACCTGGTGGCATTAAATATTTCAACAAATATTAATAAGGAGCTTTTGATGTCAGAGCACTCAGTATTCCTGACCTCTCAGGTCTAGGAAAAAAAAACTTCAAAAGTTTGCCTTCCTTGTAATAAGGCAAGGCCTGAAGATCTGAGGCAAGAAATATTTAAGTATCTAATTTATAGAGAAATCAAGGCAAATTAGGTAGATAAGGATCTTTAAAGATCTAAGCCAACACTGTTAGACTGTTGGAAATATCTGAGTTTTTTTTCCCCAGTCTTCTGTTTGCTTTTTTCAGAAGTTTTACTTCAATTTTCATCTGGTCAGGTGCTGAACAACGGATTTGTTCCTGGCCATTTTATGGGGTCAGAAACGGCCAAAGGAATGCAACAAACCTCATCCCATCCCTCCAGAAGGAAAAAATTCCACTATCAGCATGAGGAAGTTCTTTCCCAGACCAGCTGGGGGAGGCGCCGTTTGGGTTCGCTCCCAAATGTGGGGGGTTTTCTCCCCAAATTTGCCCTAAACGAGAACAGGCCAGTACTCACAGAGGGCAGTGGTCAGCTTCTCGGGCTGGTCATAGTGCACCATGGCCACACAGAGGGTGTTGAGGGCCACCACGCAGAGCACCACCCAGTAGAAGCTCTGAGCCTTCACCATGCGGCGGATGAAGAAGCGGAACATCTTCTCCTTCCTCCTGAAGTAAGATGAGCTCTCATTCTTCCCACTCTTCAAACTGGCACGGGCAAAGGGAGACCCTGGGATAGAAAGAAGAGTCACCACAGCCCCATCCAGGCAGGAAAAAAGGCTGGAGAGGGGGTTCCTGGGCACACAGAGCCTCTCCAAGCACCAGAAACAGCTCAGCGGGAAGCCGGGGATGTTGAGGATGGGTTGAGCAAGGGCATCTGGCTTATAATGAGGGATGAAGGCTGGGGGTTTAAAACTTCATGGATCAATGCCCAGCTCCACCATCTAAACTGGGCTTGCAAAGCTTTGCAGAAATCCTGGTTGTCCCAGTTAAACTGAGCACTTTTTCCTGGTTGACAGAGAGCAGTGGGCACAGGGAATTTCTGCCCACGGTGTGGATGGAGCTGGGTAGGTGCCACAGGAAAGCTGGTTTTCCCTGCTCCAAGGGCCAGTTACTGTGCAGTTGTGTGAATTCTCCTCATTTCACTCTCCAGCCTCAGGTATTTCCTCAGCAGAGGGTTCAATCTGCCTCCATGCATCAGATTTTGGGGGCAGCCACTCATTTGTCTCCATTCTGCCTCCATCAAGCTCCATTTCCACTCTGGGCTGAAACCCTGGCAAAGAGTCAAGAGTTTCAACAATGGGAAGCTGATGGAAGAAATGATTCCTGATGTCAGCTCTGCCCTTGGGGTAGAGGCACTGCTCAGATGAAAAGGCAATCTCCAGCCAGTGCTGAGGCAGGAGAAATCAGGAATAAGGGAATAAACACACGGACCCCTTGGGGCTCCTCTGCTGCAGCCACAGGAGCTGCTGCAAGCAGGGGAAATGGTGACTGTGCCAGGCTGGCTGCTGCCTGTGGTTTGTGACAAGATGTCATTACTGCCCTTCCCCAGCCTGGGATGGAGCAGCCCAGCAGGAGGAGCAGGACATGTCCTCCTCCTGTGCTGGAGCAGGTGACTCTCCTGGGCTCAGTGACATGAACAAAGAGCTCTGGCCTCAGCAGCCAGATCTGGGAGTGTGATCACCTCCATGTCAGCACGTGGAAAGGGTGGGAATCTCACCCAGCCTCATCGTGCAACATCAGCCAGAGAAAGGATGAGGCATCCAGATGTGACAGCAGCGGGTTCTCCAAGCCTCACAGCCCCACACAAGTGTGATGTTCCCCCACGGAGAGTGAGCTCTCTGCTCCAGTTCACATTTCTGGCCATGCACCAGCACTCCAAAAGCAGAGCTGGCTTTGGCCAGCCTTTGAACAAACTCCTGGCTGAAAAAATCAGCGTGTTCTTCTGATGGTTTGAAAATCCTGCCTTTGGCAGTTTGGAAGAGAAGAAATCACAGTGCTCCTCCTCTGCTTTAAGACAACAAGAGGAGCCACAGGCTGGGATTTAGGCTGCTTCATATCACAGCACTCCTTAGCAGGTACAGAGCCCTCAGACATCCAAGCCCCTCTGTTCTCCCAGCCTGGCAAAGGAACAGTGCTGCCTTCTCATCCCTCTCTGCTGATCTTCCAGAAAAGCAAAGCAGTGATATTTAAACTGCTCTGACATGGAAAACATCCCCTTCTCCAGGCTTTGGTGTCTGGGAATCAAGGCAGTGCTCTAGCACAGAGGGTGTGAAGCCAGTGGGAGTGGAAAGAAAAGAATCAAAGCTAAGAACAACTGCAGAGAACACCCTGGGAAGTGTTTACCACCACAGAGCTTTAGACTGCAGTTATAAAGCTCATCCAGGTGTTTGTGTTTGAATTAAAGTGCAGCATTTTCAGCCAATGGCCAGAGAGAGACGTGGCAAAGCCTCCCCCACCCTGAGCTGCATCTTCACAGGGCTCTCAGGGATTATTCGTCAGTTCTTCCACGCTCCTTCTGCTCCCATCTGAGCACATTACAGAAAACCATCCAAAAACCCCTTTTCTCCAAAGCAGATCCTCTTTGTGTAATTGCCCACGTGATCTGATTGTTTATATGCTCTGCATTTCAGCCTCTTCACCAGCCTGCAGAAGTAGCTGCTTTAATCCATTGCTTCTCTTCTGCCTCGTTCCATGAATCAAAATCAAACCCCACTTTTCCCAAGTGGGTGAAGCACTGGCAGAAGGTGGAAAGCACTGCTGTTATTTTCCCTGCCATATGCTCCCGAGACAGTTCCCAGCTCTGCCTGGGATTATTCCCCAGCCCAGATGCTCCTCATCCATTGCCACCTGAAATGCTGAACTCCAAGATTTGTTGGCGTGGCATTGGCTGCCCAGAGCCTGGAGGGACTTGGATTTGGAGGCAAAGATCTCGTCATTATTGAGCAAATATTCCAAAAAAAAAAAGACCATTCCTTGTTATCCATGCAGGGATCCAAGAAAAAAAAAATCAAACCAACAATGAACCAAACCAAAAATGCACACAGGCTGCTGCATTTTTGCCCTTTTTCAGCACCAAACCTCTCCTGGAAGTGGCAGCAGTTTCACCACAAGCCCTGCAGCCCAGGGGGCTGGGGCAGCTCAGTGCTGGTGTCAGGAACATGCCAAAGCCACGCTCATTTTCTGCACCCGTGTCTTCCTTTAAAGGGGGGAAAAAAATAATTCCAGCAGTGGCTGTGATCCCTGAAAACATCAGTGCCAACTTTCCAAAGGGCAGCTGAGGCACCCATGCTGTGCAAGCAGCCACGGACACGGATCCTCAAATGTGCTGCTTGTGCTGCTCCTCCTGTGCAGCCAGGATCTGCTGCTTTGTGGGGGACTGGGCTGCCAAGACATTTCTTGGGAAGATAATGAGAACATCTGCTGCTTCAGCAGCAAAACACACTCCAACAACACGGAGAGAAGCAAAGCACCCAACTGCAGAGCAGCAGGAGATGCCTCTCCCACGGCTGAGGGGGTTTTGGCTGCAGCAGCTCCCTGAGGTGGGTGCTGAGTGCCCAGAGCCTCCCCTGGCAGCCCAGAGCTGCCTCTGCCTCCCCAGCCGGGCAGAGCTCAGCAGGGAGATCTCAGCTCTGGGAGCTGCAGAACAGGCAGCACCTCCTGAGCCTGAGGAGCCCAAATTCACCCCAGCAATGCCCCACAGGGCAGGACACGCTGGATTTCCAGATCTGGCTTTAAAACTGCTTTAGGATCTTCCTCTAAGACAAGAATGAGAGAATTGAAGCCACTGCCCAGCACTTCCCAGTGACTATTCCTACAGCAAAGGCTGAGACACCTCAGCTGGGCATCAGTGGAGAGCAGGACTGTGGCCACTTCCTCACCTCCCTCCAGCAGTGTTGTCTGGCAGATTTGGGGTTCAGTGGCATGAATGAGCAGGTTCCAAGCAGAATCCCGGGATGGCCAGCCCAGCAGGGATTGTCCCCAGGCCTTGCAGGGCTCTCTGAAGGGTGCAGCATGCAAGAGCTGAGCCAGGCAGAGCAGGGACAGGGGTGAAGCCACGGAGCTTTTTGCTTTGGGCAGTCGAGTGCTGCTGCTGCAGCAGCAGTGGAAATTCATTCTCCTTCAGGAAACTGCAGCTCCTGGAGCCAAGGAGGCGCTCCAGAGGAGGAAACAAGGCACGGGCAGGTTCGGGTGGAGATGGAAACCTCGGGGGATGCCAAGCCAGTACTCACCAACGGAGCAAATGTCTGTGAAATGGTCCTCACCTTCTTCTGCATGAATCAGGTCGTTTTTGCTCTTCTTTATTGCGGCTCTTTTCAACACTGCGTGCAAATTAAAGAGAAAACGCCCCGTGAGGATGCAGAGTGGATTCTCTCTCCCCCTCCCCTTCACTTTCCAGGACCAGCATTTCCTTTACCCAACGCCAGCTTAAAGCTCTCCCACCAGGGTACCCTGGAGCAAACCGGACAACCCACAACCTCGCAGAGCCAGGGAGCTTCACTTCTTTGCCCTTCCAGCTCCTGAAGGTTTGCCAGGCACAGCTGGGCACGTTCCACTTCATGCAGCAGAGGCAGGAGGGTGGTGGAGGGGGGTCCCTGCAGCTGCTGGGCACTTTCAGCACAGCACAAAAGGCTTGGGCAGGGACACTGGAGCTTCCTGAGCCCCCCGGGGCTGGTAGATGAGTGCTGCCACCCCTGGAACCATCAGTGCTGCTCGCGGTGAGGGATCAGCCTTTACAGAGCTCAGGTTATACCACCCAGCCGTGCCCCAAGGAGCAGAAGGGCTGGGTGGGAAAAGAGGCCACATGTCAGTGAGCAGCCTCTCAGCAGCACCCGGTGTGCCATCCCTGCCCTCTGGGGACGTGGGGATTCTTTGAAAACACTTGTTTTTTGGGGTTTTTTTCTCCCCCAAAAGCAGCTTTTAGTGGGGAGGGCAAACATCACTGAATTTACTCCAACAGGGAATGAGAGCTCTGCACTGTCCACCCAGAGCACGGGAGGTGAGGCAAGGAGCACTGGGGACGCTCCTCCCAGGACCACCTACCTGCAGAACCTTGAGAAGTGGCAGAAAGGAAAAAATCACGTTGGTACAAGTTTGGTGACAGCTTCGAGACAAAACAGTAACTAAAGCAGCACTTTCTATCAGCAGTAAGACACCCCACGGTGTGGTGATACAGACTGGTCCGTGGGCACACACAGCAAAGCCACTCACGCTGCAGAGACTGCCCCGGGGAGGCTCCTCCACAACATCCCCGCACCTACAGGACTGCCCTGCCCTGACACAGACCTGGATGCGCTTCCTGCTCCTAAAGGGTCGTGTTTCACTCACTTCAAGGGAACACCCAGAGCGTCACCCAGGTTGGGAGGGGCTGGGAGAGGAGAGGATGCTCTGAACATGAGATCTGGATCCGTTGTTTTGTAAAAGAACCCTCTGTGCTCCTTGCTGCCCCACCCAGCTCTAGGCTGAATCCTCAGTTCCAGCAATTGCAGCTTCGGGGTCCCTTCAGGCTGTGTCTGTCCCAGCACATTCCAGCATGTCCAGGGCCATCGTCAGCATCGGGATTAAAATTTCCCAACACTCCCTGGCGTGAATTGAGCAGCTTTTTATCTTCTCCCCCAGAAAACTCCTCCGTGTGTTTGGCAGTGAGGTTGTGCATCTCTCTGGATGCCACGTCCCTCTGTTTTGGGGACTCCGAATTTTACCACCACAGACGTGGGCTGCTCCACACCAGTTGCTCCAAGGCTGGGAATATTCTCGGGCTCCTTTGGCTTTAGGATCAGAGGAGCCTGAGGATCTCTGGGTCTCGAGTTTCTCATAGCACTCAGCCTCTCCTCCTGCTCCTCCAGACACCAATTCCAGCTGAAGCCTGCCAGCCCTGGCTGCTGCACCCAGTGCGGGACAGGCTTTCCCCAGCTCACACACACACCCCCGGCACTCACACTAGGACTGGCCACGCACTCCTCACTCAGCCCTGACCTGCAGCCCCAGCTCTTCCAGCCCCAAACCCTCCCCCGGCTCAGGTCACCGGGCTGGACCAGCAGCACCTGATGCTCCGGAGAGCGGCACGGCAAAAAAAAAAACCAAACCACCTGAGGACTGTCAGCGGTGACCTGGGCACGGGGGGCTGTGGGGGGAAGGAAGCTGCCCCTGTGTGCCGCCTAAGCCCCTGGTGATTTGCAATCCACTCACTGTTGTAGCTGCTGCCGCTGCCAGTCTCTGCCGGCGCCGTGCCTTGAGGAATCGGCCCTTCCGAGGCGGCCCTCCCTGACAGTGAATGGGAGGAGAAAAAAAAAGAGGGGGGGGAGGGAGGGGATGGGGAAAGGAGGAGACATGGGAGGACGAAAGATGGTCAGAAAAGGGAGAGGGAAGAATCTTTAACTGAGCTTTGAGCGGCTGGCGCATCCTAAGAGCTGTCGGGGCTGGAGGCACAGGGGGAGCATCCCCGCGGCCTCGCTGCTCGGGCTCGCACGTCGGAAGGAAGGATCACCACACCCTGTTATGTCTTACTGCTTTACAGCTAACAGGGGGCTCAGTCCCTTGGCCGAATCCGTTTCGGAGAGCCCTGCCTTTCCTTCTCTCGGTCAGCGCTTTTCGCTCTTCTCCGTCCTGCTGGCAGCCTCTACCCCGCGCACACACGGCCGGCCACCCTCGGCACGGCCCGGGCACCGACCCCGAGGGCACGTCCCCATCCCGGGGCGCTCTGGGCTGTCCCATAACTGCTCCTCAGCCACCTGCAGCCTGCAGGAGCCCCGGGAGAAAGGGGCTCTGCGGTCGGGTCTGTGCCGGGTGCATGCGGGAGCATCCCTCCTGCTCGGGAGGAAGGCGCGGCGGTGACAGCGGTGGAACCTCTCCCGTGGCACAGGAGGAAAATGCCCAGCAAAGGCACCTACCGTCCAGAGGGGACTTCTCTTCGGCGTTCTTGTCCTCCTCGGCCAGCATGACCTCCTCTGGGGAAGGAAAAGCAACCAGGGTCAGCCTCGGGTTCCTCCCAACCATGCAGTGACATGGGCTGGTGAGGCAGCAGTGTCTGTCCTGGTGCCACCCAGCCTGTCCTGGTGCCACCCAGCCTGTCCTAGTGCCACCCAGCCTGTCCTAGTGCCACCCAGCCCTCCTAGTTCCACCCAGCCTGTCCCAGTGCCACCCAGCCTGTCCTAGTGCCACCCAGCTTGTCCCAGTGCCACCCATCCCTCCTAGGGCCACCCAGTCTGTCCCAGTGCCACCCAGCCTGTCCTGGTGCCACCCAGCCTGTCCTAGTGCCACCCAGCTTGTCCCAGTGCCACCCAGCCTGTTCTGATGCCACTCAGTGTGTTCTGGTGCCACCCAGCCTGTCCTAGTGCCACCCAGCCCTCCTAGTGCCAACCAGCCTGTCCCAGTGCCACCCAGCCTGTCCTGGTGCCACCCAGCCCTCCTAGTGCCACCCAGCCTGTCCTGGCACTGCCACCCCCCAGGCCAGTTTGCTGTGCTGTGCCAATACTTGAGGCCTCACTCAGAAGCACAGAGTTTGAGTTTGCTGCTGGGAACTGATGTGGGCATCTGCTAGAGGAGAACCCAGAGCAAACAAAAGGTTGAGTTGGCAGCTGGGAAACTCCTCACACTTCCTTCTATTCTTATAAAAGGCAAATTCACACCCTCTAATTCCATTGGTGTGATTTGGGCTCTCACTAAAACATCTGACACCGTGTTCCCACCAAATTTGGCTTTAAAGTCCATTTAAGCCAGTCTAGATGGAAGAGGAACTTCAGAAAAATAAATACAAACAAACCAGAGGCCAAACATCAAAGTGTGGAGCTGAGAGCTGTCTGGGAGGATACCAGAGGGATCAGCCTTATATAAGCCTTTATAAGCCACACAAGCCTTATATAATCTCTTTATTAATCATCTGGGAGAGAGAGCCAATGATATTTTAATAAGACAGCAAACTGAGAAGGCTGAAAAATAATACTGAGGAAAGCTGGAAACCCCAGCAGAGGGGAAGGAAATACTAAAGTGCAAAGTAATGCACCAGAGATGTGAAAGAAAGGAGAGCTGAGAGGGTTAAAAAGGTCAGATGAGCTCAAAGCTGCACTTTAAGAGCTATAAAGTCCTTCCAAAAACCCACAAGTTGTGCCTGCAGTTCCCACCTGCAATTCAGGTGGTTTTCAAGTCCTCTGAAGACAGGTCAGAAGAGTGAAATGGGCTTTTTTAGACAGTGCAAGAGAGTTCCCTGACCAACCAGCACCTCAGACCAAAAGGTTCTTCTGAAATCCTCCCCAGGGAAAGCTGAACTGATGTCTGGGGGCTAAAATATGGGAGGAATGAAATGGCAATTCCCAGTGTGACTGCCCAGAAACACAAGGCAGGGAAGGGATAGACAGGGAGACCCTTCCCAAAGGCTGCTGCTATTCTGGATTCTCACCTTCAAACTACTCCTGCAAGACAATCCTGCAAACCTTTGCCCCAAATTCAGGGTCCTGAATTGGTGCCCAAACAAATCTCCATCCATAAACACAGCTGGGCTCAGTTTTGCTGCTCCTTTAAGATAACCCAACCCTCTTTCACCTCTGAAATTCCCTCAAGCCTCTCTCTCCTCCTGCAGTGTTCCCTGGTTCTGTCCCTTGGTAATTATTGCTGTCTGCCTCGTGTCCTCTGGGAATCCAGAGCTACCCCAGGAGGTTTTTAAGGCTAAAAAGAGAGCTCAGCAGGTCACTGAGCACTGCTGGGAGGGGTTTTTAACCAGCTGGAATCCTGAACAGAGCCTCAGGAGCTGCTTTGCCTTTAGTCAGCCCTAACAGAGCCTGGAAGGAGATAATTGGGTACCTGAAAAGCCCCCCAAAAACGGTGCCTCTGCATTAGGAGGAATGTTCAGCAGAGAGATGGGACCAGATCAGCAATTCTGAGCCTCCAGACAAAGGCTCAGGGGTTTTCCCAGGGTATCAGAGCCAGGGGTGTCTCAGCAGCAAGGGGAATTTTTGGTCATTAAGTGCTGGGAGTGACTGGGCTGGAAATAAAGGCAAAGAAGCAGAGAAAGTGGTGCCCCTTCTCCTTCTTCTCTGTGGTGTGGGGAGAGAGGACACTGGGGGCTCAGAGGAGCAGCAGATTGCTGGAAATAACTCACACTCCACAGGGAACAGAGGTGAGGAAAAACAAAGACTGTTGCCCTGATTTTCAGCCTTCTGAATCGTTTTAATTCTTGTATTGGAGTTTTTACAAATGAAACATAAACAAAGTAGGTTTTTTTCACTTTTTTTTCTGCGATGGACTGCTGGTTTGACCACTGGGGTCAGAGGGGTGTTCCTCTTGTCCCCCAACTCTTGACTAAACCCTAAAAACTATATAAGTTGAGTTTCCCAAAATAAAATCCTTCTTTTTCTCTCTCCATCCTGATGGGTGAGTGTGGCTCTTTTCCTGTCCTGCTTGTGACACAAAGCCTGTCCCAGTGCCAGGACAGGGCACAAATTGAATGAATTTAATTTCTGGCTGGGTAATTAGAAAAAGCTGATAAAGATGCAGCCCTCAGAAGTGGCTGTGACACTGTCCCAGGGAACTCTGCCATGTCTTTGTGGCAATTACCCTGCCCTGGCACCTCACACGGGGCTCATGGCTGGAGGTGTCTGTGCCCCTCTCTATCCAGGGGCTCTGTTCTTCTAAGGAAAGCTGAAACCTGAAATTCAGAAAGCTCTGTCGTGACAAGGGATGGCCTTGAAGCTCCAGAGGGCTGGGGGAGAGAGGTGAAACCATCCCCAAAGCCTGGCACTCCAGGAGAACAGAGGCACCCCAGTTTTGTGTGAAAAAGGTGGATTTGGAAAGAATTAAAATGCAAAAGACGTGAAACTTGATTAGCCCTGAACAGGAAGACTTTGAGTCTCTGAGCAAAGTGTTTTCCAAATGATTCATGTCCTTGTAAGATAAGAGAAACATCTTCAAAAGAATATTTGTGGGCTTAGAAGCTCTTTACTCTGTGTAGAGAACTTGTAGTTCCCTGATCTCCAAAAATTCCAGCTTTGGAGTTCCTGCAGCTCTGAGGAGCTCAGTGGAGAAAGCAGCAGGGGCAAAATCATTTGGGTTGCATCACTTGGCTTCCCCACTTTGTAATTCCTCTGGAAGGCACAGCTGCCTTCAGACTGAAGGAGGAGAGGTTTGGATGGGATTTTGGGCAGGAATTGTTCCCTGGCAGGGTGGGCAGGCCCTGGCACAGGGTGCCCAGAGCAGCTGTGGCTGCCCCTGGATCCCTGGAATTGTCCAAGGCCAGGTGGGATGAGGCTTTCACCCCAAACCAGTCTGGGATTCTATGATAATTCGAATTACAAACATTGACACTTCAGAGTGGTCAATGAGCAACAACCATGATGTTAAATCAGAATTGTTGTTGGCTGAGGGGAGGTAGGGACAGATAAAGGAGTGATTTTAGTCACTCACACTTCCCTTGGTTCTAAAACAACCCTTGAGGTAAAAACCTGAGCACTGCCAAGGACAAGGGCACCTCCAGTCCAGCTCCAGCAACTACACAGAATATGTAAAAAAATGAGCAAAAACCTTCTAAGGATTAAGACATCATTTCATGAAGCACTGGAATGCAGCTTTCCACTCTTCCTGCCTTGCATCAAAAATAAACGAGGGGGAAAAAAACCAAATGAACCAAATGCTCAGGGAGGATATTAGAAATATTGGAAACCTGGTGAGGCTTCCTGGGGAAGAGAGGTGACTGGGCTGATTGGTTCTGGGTGCTCTAGAGCAGAAAAAAATAAGATGAAACAAGGTAGAGGGAGATTAGAGAAAGACAAGTAATTAAAAGAACTCCTGGATTCTTCCCCTCGCTGCAGAAAGGCAAAGGATTTAAAGGGAGGGCAGGACACAGCTCGGTGGGGTTGGTTTATTTTTTAAAATCAAACTGAGATGTTAACACGTGGCACTCTTTGCCCCAAGAGTCAACGAGGTCAAGGCTGGCAGAAGGATTTAAAAGCAATTAGATATTCCCAGGAACAATGACCAAATCCTCCAAAGTTCCATTAGAGCAGAATCACGGGAGCTTTTGCTCTTCCCTTTATGCAAACAGCTCCTGCCTGGGGCTGCTGCAAGGCATTTCTGTCCACTCCTGTCTGTCCTCCCTGGCTGGATCCTGGACAAGGAATTCCAGCTCATTTCAGAGCTGAAATCCCCAGAGCAGAGCAGGGAAATCCCCAGCACAGCCCCAGTTTCCAGTGCCTCAGTCCTAAAGCCTGGATTCTCTGCTCTGCTTTGCCTTCACGCCACATTTTTATTCAAAGATTTTATTAACACTGCTAAGCTGATTTTAATTACTGTTATTATTCAGCTGTACTAGGAGGCTCTTTTATATTCCCATTGTATTCTCAACAATGCCTTTCCAGAGTATTTTTAACATTCCCTGATTCAGCTCTTTTGCAGGCCCTTCCCTGTTCCACCAAACCTCCTGGATTCTGTGTTATTAGGCTAAAAAAATGTGCATTTTTCCAGCAGTTTTCACTCAAGATTGGTGTGGCATTTATTCAGCCCTGGCAACAAAGAAATGGAAGAGCCAGGAATTCCCACAGGGATGGGAATTGGAGCTGAGGTTGACTGTACATTTTATAATTTCTTCATCCCAAGTTTCTCACAAGTTCAGCTGGTGATGAGCAGGGCAGGCCCTAAAGTGACACAAAGCCATCCTCAACCCTGCAGGGGAGTTTTCAGCTCTGTTTTGTTGATGGAGATCAGGATTTAGAGACCAAAAATCACCCAGAGCCTTAAAAGCAAGAGAGGATGAGAAAGGGACAAGCCCAGAGAACCCTGCTCCAGCCACTGGGCAAGCCAGGAATTAATCTGAGTTTGAGGCTGCACAAAAGCTGTGAACTAATGAGAAGACAGGCTCTAAATGGAAAGGGAATTCTTTATTTTCTGATTCCTCCAGAAGCACAGAATGAAGACTGGCTGCTGAACAGCCACAGTGAATAAAATTCTGACAACACAAGTGGCCCTCAATTGTCACCCTGTGCAGTGCTACGAGAAGTAATGGGTTTAAAGCACTACATAAACTGCTGATATTTCTATTTTACATTTCAGTTGTAAAGAGCAAAGATGAAGCTGATCTGTCTAAAATGGCATCCAGGAATCCATTTGAGAAAGCAGCACTTCTTTTCCTCCCCCATCATTGTTTCAAAAGGCCTTTTCAATTGGCTCAGAGGCTGAAAAGCAAGCAAGGAGGAAATTACCCCCCGTTTTCTTGGTGTCGCATGAAAGAATTGACTGTGGTTATGTCAATATATAAATATCAGCTCCTCCATAAGGCAGGGAGGTTATTGGTAATCGTTGCAGTCTGATAAAAATGTTATTTTCTGTTACATTAATGTGTCTGGGTCCTGGTTAAAGTTGCTCACGCTTCGCAATAAAGAGCAATGTTCAGTTCCAATGGTTATAAAGAGATGTTAATGTGGGCTGGGGGGAGTTCTGTGCAAGTGATCTTTGTAGCTGATAAAAAATGCCACTTGGGTGGGTTTTAGCAGCACAGAAAGGCTGATAAACCAGCTGGGGCCGGGAATAAATAAAACAGGAATAAGTGGTGGGAAGGAATAGTTCCCCTGTGTGGAGGCTTTGGGCACTCTGATACAATCTGTGTGTTACCAGCCCCACAAAGGTGTATCAAGCTCTGAGGGAAGCCAACAGCCTCTCAGAAATGGCTTGTAAAAAATAGTGAGACAGATGATTTCAGGTGTTTTGAAAAAACAAAAAGGTTTCAATTAAAGAAGAAAATTAACAAACTATACAGAACAAAAGTTCAGTGCAGGGAGGTCCCTTGCACCTGCTAAGACACCCCAAAAAATGCCCTGAGAATCTCTCTTAAGTATTCAGTGATCCAGGAGGGGTTTTTGGCTTGCTGCCCAATAGAAAACAGCTCCATTTCCTGAGGAACAGTTAAAGAATCCAACAGGTGCCTTTGTCTTGGCACTGGGCAAATTATGATGAGACGAGCATAGAAGTTTCTGGTTCTTCTTCCTTAAAAATTCAGGGTGAGGCTTAAACTCTGCCTAACATGGGAACACCTGCTGGGGCGTGGGGGTGCACTGCAACAGCACTGATCACTTTTTATATTACCCTGTTCCAGTACAATTGCTTTGATCTCAGCAATCAAGCTGACTCAGCTCCTTCAATTTTGCTCAAACCAAGCCAAGACCTTTTTGCAGTAACTGGTGCAAACCCTCGGGAAGAATTCCAACAACACCAACGAGGGCTGGCTGGGCCCTCCCCAGGCTTGGCCACACCAAGGACTAAACCTGGAGCCCACTTGCCCCAAAAACAGCCCCAGGGGTGCCCAGGAGCTCCCTGCCTCACCTGCTTTGAAGATCCACTCCAGGTACCCGTTGAGCTCCCGCTCGATCTGCTGCTGCCGGCGGAGCTTCAGGAACGCCCGGCGGTTCTCCACCCGCTCCCTCTCCTTGGCAAATTCACTGCAGGAAGAGAAGAGAGGGAAAACACATTGTTATAAATGAATATCAGCCAATGTGATATCAAAGATTTTATTTTTGCCATTTCCAAATCAATCTGAGTCAGCCACAATCAAAGCCTACAACATCGATCGAATGCCGGGTGAACAGGCAACCAGCAGCAAGGCTGCTATCCCGCCCTGTCCACACTTGTCAAATTTTGGGTCTGGTTTTTATACAGTTTTTGGTGCCCATTGGCAAATCCATTGTGTTTCTGTTCAGTCTCCATATTCATGCACTGTCTTTCACTCGCTGATGAACTTTGAACAGATTTCCCAGTGTATGTCTTGAAAGGAATTTCCTGGAACACGGCCTTTGGATGGTGATTTTGCTTCATCTTTGAGCTCTCCATCGAGACTGGCATCAGTCACTTGGTTGTCCAGGTGCACGGAGTCTGATTTGATCAATGAGCCATATCCTGCTCAGCCAGTCTTTTCGATTGCAAATTCAAGTTTCACCCTACTGCTTTACAGGTGCAAAATAAGTCCCAATATTTGGAAACGCCTTCCCCTTTATGGGATCCAGGACTTACTTTGCAGTGTTCAAGGTTATAAAGCACAATATATTCAATACATAATTTTATTTACTACATTTATTATATTCCCAATTTTTAATACACAAATTTATCTATCATATCTATCACAACATCACAGGCAGCCAGGGCAGGCACACAGCCCTCCCTCAGCAATGTATCTGAATAACTTAGGCCATTTTCTGTACCAGCCAAACTGTTTGTAGGTAAGAAGACACCTGCAGTCTTGTTTTCCAGAGTTTTCAAAGATTCGTCAAGGCTGCGAGAACATCAACAGGTCTAAAAATAATCAGCAAGAGCCTGGGAGAGTGTCTACAAGAAATGCAAAACTCAGATAGAAGACACACAGCGTGGTGATGGACACTTGAGCAGTTAGGAGCCCTGAAGGATGTGTGTCTGTCTGATGGACAAA
>JBBMKD010000049.1:8093453-8103751 GCA_037834095.1 Argya squamiceps
GTAATAAACATAATAAATGTAATAAACACACACTTTCTAACTTTAAACTGTTAGAGAGTCTTTGTCCATCAGAGTTGGATATCGATATTAGATCAATAGCCATATTTTTAATAAATCACTCAGTGCCCAGGGTTCCACCAGATGTCTTTGAAATGGGTTTTAATGTCTCTCCCAACCTCAAGCCACACAAGTTTGTTACAGAATCAGGGAGAGTTTAACCAGACAGTTTGAATTCCTGAACTTCAGAGTAATGGGAGAAACGGGTCAGCACCACCCTGAATTTCCTGAATAACCACCAGGGTCAGTAAACATAATAAACTAATGAAACCCTCATAACTGCTTTATCCACGCTGGCCTTAAATTAAAAATACTGTCACACCAAAGAGGAAAAAAATTTAACAAACCACAATCTCCATCTCCTGAGTGTGTGATTAACTTTCCTGTGCGACAGCAGAGAGCTGGGATGGAGCATCCCAAATGCTCCTCCTGCTTTGGCTTTTTCTTGGCACACGCTCAGGGCAGCGGCAGGGCAAGACTGATCACATCCTCAGAGCTCTGCAGTTGGGGTTTGCTGCTCAGAAATCAGCCAGAAACGCTTCCCACTGCCGGGGAAGAGGCACGGAGAGATGAGCCGGCACCGCCACCGCTAATGGTGCTGGTGATTAGCGACTCGTAATTACAGCACAGGTAATTAGCTCCTCATTGAGAAGGATCCCACGTTCAAGATCTCAGGAAATCTCAGAGTCTACACAGGAGTCTCAGCCAGGATCCCACTGGGAAAGGTGCAGACTGAGCCCAAAGAGCTGCTGAGCCCACCCCAACATCCAGGGCTGAGGAATAAGCCCTGGCTCCATCAGTCCTGCCTGGGAGAGCTGCTCCTGCTGCCTCTCAGGGCTCTGAAGAGGGGAGAACTCAGCTCTCCTCCAGCAGCTGATAAGGGATGGAAGGATCTGGGAGAGAAAGATCTCTGAGCACCCACTCAGGCTCCAGAGTCACTTTAATCACTGCCACAAGAGGCTCCAAGTGCAGGCCAGCTATGGGAAATGTCCTGGATTTCTGAGAAGAGAAACAGCACAGAGGTGAAGCCTTCAATGCATCTTCCTCCCTCCTTTCCTCTCTCTTCACATTCAGCTTGTGCCAATTTGACTTTGATTCCCCCTAATCTGATTTAAGAACTGCAAGTGGCACGGCTGGGCCAGCCTGGCTGGAAGGAGGCGCTGACAAAGGGAGAAAAAGGAGTTCAAAAGGCTCATTTATCTCCTCGCCTCAGCCTGCTGCAATGGCAGGATGAACCTCTGGTTCTGTTCAAGTTTCCACTCCCAGGACAAAGCAGAGGCCCCAGGAAATTCAAATTTAGGTCTCCTATGTATCATTTTTGTATCCCAGGCTTTGATTTCCATTGTGGCTTAAGAGAAGGGCAAATAAAGGAAGTGCAGCTCTCCTGGACTAACCAAAAACACAGAAGGAGCAAAGGACCCACATTCAGTAGGATCAGTCACTGCTCTCTGCCCCCTCCTGCAAGACACCAAGAAAGAAAAATTTCTCCTTCATTTCATGTTTGCAATGATGGCTTTGTTAAAAAGGGTGATGAGCAAAGAAAAAGGGATTTAAAAAATCTCCTTTTTTCTTCTCTTTTAAGCACAGCCTCGGAACAGACTAAAAGCAAGGAGAAAGCCAGAATCTCATCTCTTTCCATGATGCAGCTCTTCTGCTGCAAATAATTAACACCAGGCAAAGTCAGCTCCCAGCAGGTAGCAGTGAACTGGGAACAAATGTGCAGGGAAATGAAGGATTGTCTCTGTAACCAGGGGAAGGAGGACACAAGAACACTTTGCCACTGTGACAAATTAATCAGCTCCGCTCTCATCCAGCCTCTGCTCCTCTTGCAGGGGGAGGTTTTATGATCTCAATCTGGCAGAAGTCCCCAGGATGGGGAAAGTTGTCAAGAAATTCAGCAGGGCAAGTCCTCCTGAGCCAGCTGGGTTTGGGGAGGTTGGGATGGGGCTGTGCTGCCTCCCAGGGAGCTGCTCCAACACCACAAAAACCTCAGTGACCTGGGACAGAGACACAGAGATCCCCAGGGAGCCTGGAGCACACGGGGAGGGTGTTGTCGCCCTGATTTTTCAACTTTCTGAGGTTTTACATTTCTACTACACCTTTCTCACGCATTGAAAAATAAACAGAGAGATGTTTTGTAAATATGCATTGCTGTCCAGGGGGAAGGACAAATTGATGGAGTTCTAGGTTAACTGCTGGGATCAGAGAAGTGTTACTCTCATCCCCCAATCCCTGATCAAATTGCAAAAGCTGTATAAGTTAAAACCCCAAAATAAATTTTCTCTTTCTTTCTTGTCTCACAACCTGACGGTGAGTGTGATCTTTGGTGTCCTCTAGTAACAGGATGTTTGGTGGGATGAAGCATCCATGCTCCAGACTGCTCAGAAAAGGGTGAGAAAAAGAATTAAATCCCATTTTCCTGCCCCTTTTTCGCTGCTCTTTGTCCCCTGCAGGGTGCCAGCACAGCTGTGTCCCCTGCCAGGCTCCCACTGGCACAAAGCTGCTGCACCCATCTCAAACATCTCCCCTGTGATGCCTCAGGATTTTAGCTTTTATATATTTCATATATTAGTAAAATGCTGCAGTTCTTTAGTGTAGAACTTCAAACCCCACACATAGTGTGAGCTGCTGCTTCCCCAGTTTGGGCAGACACAACAATTCCTCTCCAGGCCTGGGGATCAAGGACACCTCACTGCCTCAGGCCTGAGAGATGGAGACAAAAGTGAGTTGGGGCAGCAAACTTGGGGTAAATGACTTAATTATCTGAAGCTGTAATTGGAAGTTGAACCAAATGTGCAAATGGACCAAACTTATAAAAGTGTGAAAATCCATGAGCTGTCATGCATTTGGGGTGTAGTCCCTGGGGGGCTTTGTCTGCCCTAAATGTACCTGAAGGCCCTTGGTAGCCCTGGTTTCCTGCCTGAGATGTTTTAGTTTTCTGAAATTCTTTCCCCAGGCAATCTTCTGTAAAGAGGAGAGATGTTTTTGTAACTGTAACTTTGTTCTTCATTCCTTTTCCTAGGAGGGACTTCTTCTTGCTGTTCCTCTGGTCTGGCCAATGTGAGTGAAGAGGTTTGTCTTTGTTTCACCAATCCAATTGGTCTGTGTAGAATAGTATAAAAGGGAGACACATCCCAAAAATAGAGGAGTCATTTTCAGCCTTCTGAAGTTCAGAGTCTGCATCATTGTGGTGTAAAACAGCATCAGCCCTTCAATAAATATACCTGCTTTATATTTTCTTAATCTTGTCTGGCCTCTGTTTTTATGTAGCCCAAAAAGGAATCACCTGCCCCAGGTGATCCCATAAAACACATCCAGGACAGAGCAGTTCTGGGGAAAACACAGCCCAGGCCCTGCTGGCTATCACAGCCAGAGGAGCAAACCTTGGCAGCAGCCATCACTCCTCACTGCCTGGGCTGGAAATACCTCAGGCTTCACCATAAATATTTGAGGACATGACAAGCAGCATTTTTCACACTCGAGAGGCTCAGACTCCCGGGATCCCAATGCATCACTCTGGGATCGTGGCCTCTCTGGCCAGAATTCCTCCTGTCTCGCCACCCTGGGTGCTCCCCCCTGCCTGAATCCCTGCCAAAAAGCACTTAGCCTTGAAATAAGTTCAATCATCTTCCTCCCAGCATCCCAGGATAACGTTTATCCTCTTTTGCACTGTGTAATCCAAAGCATCTAAACGCTTCACCAATGTATTGTGTGGCATCATCCAGCTCATTACCAGGCAGAATTAATACCCGAGCTGTAGGAAACTCCATAATCCCAGCAGCCCCTGGAAAAAAGCTGGGATGAGGGGAGGCTGAGGGCTGGGAGGGGAACAGCAGAAGGAGGAGAAAAACAGCAGTGAAGTGGCTGCTGAGGGAGGGAACACCAGGAGGCCAAGGTGGGGATGGGGACAGGGTTGAGATGGGGATGAGGATGGGGTTGGGATGGGGATGAGGTTGAGATAGGGATGGGATTGGGGATGAGGATAATGATGAGCATGAGGATGGGGTTGGAGTTGACACGGGTTTGGAATGGGGATGAGGTTGGGGATGACATGGGGTTGAAATGGGGCTAGGGTTGGGAGGGGTTTGGGATGGGGATGGGGTTGGCATGGAGCTGGGATGGGGATGGGGTTGGGATGGGATTGGGATGGAGTTGGAATGGGGATAGGGTTGAGATGGGGATGGCGATGAGAATGAGCATGAGGATGAGGATGGGATGGGGATGGTGTTGAGATAGAGATGGGATTGGGGTTACCATGGGATTGGGATGGGGTTGAGATGGGGATGGGGTTGACATGGAGTTGGAATGGGGATGGGGTTGAGATGGGGATGGGGATGAGGATAATGATGGGCATGAGGATGAGGATGGGGATGAGATGGGGATGGTGTTGAGATGGAGATGGGTTTGGCGTTGGCAGGAGATTGGGATGGGGTTGGCATGGGGTTGTGGTTGGGGATGAGGACAATGATGGGGATAGGATTGGCATGGGGCTGGGATTGGGATGGGATTGGGGTGGGAATGGGGAAGGGATGGGGATGAGGTTGGGATGGGATTGGGCATGGGGATGAGGATAATGATAGGGATGGGATTGGCATGGGGATGGGGTTGGGATGGGGATAGGATGAGGACGGGGATGGGGTTGGCATGGAGTTGGAATGGGGATGGGGTTGGGATGGGGATGGGATGGGGTTGACATGGAGTTGGAATGGGGATGGGATGAGGATGGGAATGAGGTGCCCAGCCCCTGGGGACACAGGGCATTAAACCAGAATTGAGACAGAAAAAGATTCACTGTGAGGCAGTGTTGCTCTGATTTTTTTTTCAGCCTTCTGATGTTTGCATTTCTGTAGTGGAGTTTCTCACAGACTTTTAAGTAAACAAAAGCGATGTTTTGAAAACTGTGCATTCCTCTCTAGAGAAGGAACAATTGATGGACTTCCATTTTGACCAGTGTGGTTGGAGAAGTGTCAACCTCATCCTCCAATCCCTGGTCGTTGTCTGGGATCTATATAAATCGAGGTCAATAAATAAACTCCTCTCTTTTTGCTCTAACACCTGACTGAGTGACTGTCACTCTTTTCGTGTCCATCTAGTGACAGGGCAGCACTTCTCAACTCCACATGGAGATTTTCCCTCCTCCCTGCAAACCACGGGCAGAGTTCCATAAAAAATTCCTCGGGATCATCCCAGGGCATCTTGTGGTCAGAAGTGAAGCCGTGACATCCCAAGGAGCAAATGACCCTGTGTTTAAGGGATGCAGGAGGGCAGCTGGGGTCAGCACTTCCTGCCATGGTTTGCACTCACAACAATCTCCTGGTGCCACCAGAGGCAGTCAATCCTTTTTATTTTTTCTTTCTTTTTCTTTTTTTCTTTTGCTTTTGGAAAAGTTGTTTTATTCCCCTTTATTGCCACCTAGATCACAAACAAAGAGTTTACAAAGGATCTAATAAAAATAACTTCCCACTGCAGTCAGCACAGAAAAAGGTTCCAAGGGAAATACATTATGGATACAAATTCCTAAACATTTTCACACTGCAGTCATTCCACTCTTAGAAAATGCCACCTCAGTTTCTGGGAAGCAAGGTGCCCCAGCTTTTGGAACAGGGATAACATCACCCAAGGGGCTGGAGGGATGGGCCAGCAAAATTTCAAGCAGGTGTTGAATCTCCTGATTCCACCTAGTTGTCAATTTTTTATTTTTATAATTTATATTTTCCCCTTTCTTGTGTGTGTCTGTGACTGGGGAGTCACCCCAGCACAATTCCCAGCACAGGGATGGACAGAACACACCCATGTCCTGAATTCCAGAATTCCACAGTTCACAAGGAGAAGGAAATGAGCTCCTGGATGTTATTGGTATCAAAAGGGAGGGGAATTTCTCCTCCTGCTCCTGCTCTCCTGGCCCTGTGCAGTGCTGAACTCACAAATCAGCTGTGGCACTCAGCAAAAGCTCCTGCAGGAGGAAATAATCTCTATTTTTCTGCTCTATTGGGTTCTGCAGGGCTGCTGAGTTTTCTTGGTTCACAGAAGAATCAAGCACCAGGGGAGGAAAATGGAAAGGAGAGGAGTATAAAGTGAGGAGCAGGGAGGAAAATCCCCCACAAGGGACACAAAACCACGAAAATCCCCCACAAGGGACACAAAACCACTGCTCCAGAGCAAATGGGATGCTGAGTCCTGCTGGAGACCCTTGGATATTCCATAAAAACCCAGCCAAACTCCCTGGATTGCAGGAGCTGCTTCAATCACAGCTCCCTTGTGCACCTCTGACCACTCCAGGAAACCTCCCAATCACCCTGGACAACAACACAGTGTTTCCTGTATTTCTGTGATACAATTTCTATATTTTCTGGTGATACCCAGCCTGGCAAGGAGGAGCTGATCCCAATTTCCCCAGTCCCAGCCCCACTTTTGGCACTGGGGTGAGCAGGAACAGCCCAGCACCCACACAGAGCCCGACATCCCTGTGGCAGCACCAGGAATTACTGAGCCTTTTGGCCTCCCAGCTGGGGCCTGAAACTGGGGCTCATTTCCATATTTCATATTTTCCAAACTTTCATATCTCCCATCACCTCCCTGCCCTTGCTGCTGTTACAGAGTCGTGGAATCCTTAAGGTTGGAAAAGGCCTCTAAAATCAGTGAGTCCAACCATCAGCCGTGGCCACAAGTGCCACTTCCAGATGTTTTTTGGACTCTCCCAGGGGTGCTGGCACCCTGGGCAGCCCATTCCAATGCTCCTCAAGCCTTTCCATGAAAAACCTCTTCTCATGTCTGTGGCAATTTCAGGCACACGAAGGACCAGGCAGACACCAGAAGGTCAGGCAGGAAAAGCTTCTATTTTCATTTTCTGACTCCATCTTTTATACATTTTGGCCAGAAGGCAAAAGATTGGCTACACAGGGTGCCACCTTTCTGACCTGGCTGGTGAACATCACCATCAATCATATTTCTCCTCCCAGAGGAGAAATATGTAAACAAAACAGATAAATTCTAAATATATACATAGTTTACATGAAGCTGGGTGAGAATCTCCACTACAAACTGCAAACACTGGAAAGAAGGAAAATTCAGGGCGACAACCTGAGCCTCTCCCCTGGCACAACTTTTCTCTCATCCTGTCCCGTGATTCCAGAAGAATCAGCAGAGAGGGAAGGTTATTTGCTCTTTATTTCAGGTTTCACCTCTTGTTGCACATTTTGGGCATCCCAACAGGGTCAGTTTTCCAGGATTTGCTCAAACAGGTAAACCCAGGAGCCAAACCCACTCACTGCCACGGATCCAGGGGCAGCCACATCTTCTCTGGGCCTTCCCACCCTCACAGGGAAGGATTTTTATACATTTTATACCTTTTTCCTTCCCTGCTCAGCAGCTCCAAGCCCACCAGGAGCGCCGTGCTCCACACCTGTGCTGTGATGTTTATTTCCTCAGCCTCTCCTCAGGAATTATTCCAGGCAGGGACATCAAACCACGCTGTGAAACAGAAATTAGAAGCTCCCCTCTGTGAGGAAGATCTTCTCATCCTCCCCACTGACAAAGGGAACCCTGCACAGAGCTGTGTTTTTAAGAGGAGACACACATTTATAGAATATTCATATTTTGCCCCAGGCAACAAGAGGCTTCCAGGAGAGTCAGACAGAGGTCTGCAGCTGCTGCTCACCAAAGCCCTTTGATTCCAGCACAAGGGAACAGGAGCCTGCAGGGTTTGGGGTTGGTTTAAATCCCGCTGTGGAACGAGGGAGACGAGGCACACTCAGCCCTGCTGGGGTAACCCCTGAGAATCAGCCACCAGACAAAGCCTCTGGCACACCAGGATGCCCTAGAAATGGATTTGATCAGTTATTGATCAGTTGTAAATGGCTCTGGTCAGTTGTTGATCAGTTATTAATGGATTTGATCAGTTGTTGATCAGTTGTAAATGGCTCTGGTCAGTTGTTCATCAGTTATTAATGGATTTGATCAGTTCTTGATCCGTTGTAAATGGCTTTGATGAGTTATTAAGGGGTTTGATCAGTTATAAATGGCTTTGGTTAGTTGTTGATCTGTTATAGATGGCTTTGATGAGTTATTAAGGGATTTGGTCAGTTATAAATGGCTTTGATCAGTTGTTGATCAGTTATAAATGGATTTGATCGGTTGTTCATCAATTATTAATGGCTTTGGTCAGTTGTTGATCAGTCATAAATGGCTTTGGTCAGTTGTTGATCAGTTATAAATGGATTTGATCAGTTGTTGATCAGTTTTAAATGGATTTGATCAGTTGTTGATCAGTTTTAAATGGCTTTGGTCAGTTGTTGATCAATTATTAATGGCTTTGATCAGTTATAATGGCTTTGGTCACTTGTTGATCAGTTATAAATGCCTTTGGTCAGTTATTGATCAGTTATTAATGGCTTTGGTCAGTAATTGATCTTGATGATTATTGCTGCACTGAGGGATGTGACACAGCCTCACCCACAGTACTCTCCCCTCCTCAAATACCACTGCACTGCTGCCCACACTCTGTGCTTTGAGGAGGAAAAATAATAACAAAATAATTCAAATCAGCATGGATATGTTCTTTGGAAAACACTTTCCTTTCTCCAGCCTAGAAAGGAAGAAGAAAGGTGCAGCACTGAAGGGCTTTTACCACACAGCAGCAACTCGTTTTTTCTTCCCCTGCTGCCAAGAGGCAGGAAAAAAATCCAGATTTTAATACATCTCTATGATCTCAATTGCTTGCCTGATCTAAGGAGAAACTCAGTGCAGAATGAGGTGCCAAAGTCTGAGAGCTTTATAGTCATGGAGAGTGTTAATTCCAGATCACATCTCCCCAGATGCTGGGAACGTTCCAGCTTCAGACTTCGCACCTTGATTCCTGCAAAGGTCCAAACCCAAAACTCAGCTGCAGCAAACACCAAATCCCCAGCTGACCCCTGGGGTTTGAACATCAAGGGACCAGCGTGTCCCCAAAATCCAGACATTGGCCTCAAGCAGGCAGAGATCAAACAAACAAAACATCAAATGCGAGAAAACAAAAAAAAAAAAACCACCAAAAAATAATCCCAAACCTGAGATTTTTTAATTGCCTTGAGTTTGAGCTTCCCCTTTCTTTCCCCAGGCTGCACCTTTGCACCAAATGCATGATCAACATCTCCGTGTCCCACTCCAGCATTTTATTGGCACCAGCAGGTTCCTGATGGCTTTTCAAGGCAACACAGAAGTTCTGGCTGCACTGACCCAAATCAGTCTAATTCCACAGAGTTCAATTCACTCTTGGCTCTGGATTCAGAACCATCTCAGTTTTCAGGGGTACAGAAATATCCCCCTGAAGGAGAGGAGGGGCAGGATATGTGGGAAGGGCACACAGAGTGATGTGTCACCCATCTCTCTCAGTCATATCCCCCCAGTGCTAAAATTACCACATCTTGCCTTTTGATAACCAGGTGGGGGCAAAATTCCATGAGTGCCTTACCCTGATAAGACGCCCAGCACCAAGTTGAGCATGAAGAAGGAGCCAATGATGATGAGAGGGATGAAGTAAAGCCAATTCCAGGTGTTTCCTGCAGCATCGTTTGTCTGGAAGCAAAAGGAAAAGAGAGAGGCAAGTGTGATTTCAGCTCAGACAGAAAACACCACACAGAAGCTGCAGGGCAGAGGAGATTCCCCTTGGAATTCCACAGGAGTGTCCAGCACTGATGTCCTGGTCAGTTCTGCTGTGTTCACCAGCTGAAATCCCAGGCAAAGAACTGATTGTCTCAACAGGTACAGCAGGATTTCCCCTCAGCTCCAGTGGGGAGATCCCTCTGCTGTCCCCTGATGAGGGGACAGAGGTGACAGTGACACCAGGCTGGGTGGGATGTGCTGGGGGGCAGCAGCTCCTGCACAGGGCTCAGCCCAGGGGGGATCCCTGGGGTCACACCAATGGGCTGAGGGTCAGCAAGGGTCCTGGTCCTTGGGTCACAGAGGGGCTGGAAAGCTGGGAAGGGCCCTGGGGGTGTTGTGACAGTGGCTGGACATCCCCAGGTGTGCCCAGGTAGGCAAGAGGCCTCTGGGCTGTGCCAGCCATGGGGTGTCCAGCAGGACCAGGGCAGTGACCACCCCTGTGCGGGGGCACCTGAGTCCAGCTCTGGGCTCCTCAAGAAGGGCATGGAGGGGCTGGAGAGTGTCCAGGGAGGGGAATGGAGCTGGGGAAGGGGCTGGAGCCCCAGGAGAGGCTGAGGGGGCTGGGGAAGGGGCTGGAGCCCCAGGAGAGGCTGAGGGAG
>JBBMKD010000049.1:8126709-8145191 GCA_037834095.1 Argya squamiceps
TAATAAACAACACCAGAAACCTGAAAACAAGGCCTTGGACACTCTGCTTCTTTCTTGTGACAGCTCAGGGCTTTTAGCAGGCCAAGGACTTTTAACAACCTGAATCTCGGGTGAGAAACCAAACCTGAGATTTGGGGATGTAAGAAACAAAATGCCAATTTCTGAGTTCAGCTGGATACTGTTTGCCTTGCCTGTGGTGAGGCTTTTCTCTGTCAGGTGCCGTTTGCCACAGACCGATTGTTATTTTAATTGGAAATACCTTCCCTAAATGTTTTGCCTGCCAAATGTCAATTACCTGAAACCCCTTTCTTTGTAACTGTCCTGGAACTGCCCTTGCTGCCTCTGACACGGACCCATGTTTTCCCAAGCCCCCCCCAGCCCCAGGAGAGCACTCACGTTGTAGAGGATGTCAGTCCAGCCCTCCATGGTGATGCACTGGAACACGGTGAGCACGGCGAAAAGGATGTTGTCAAAGTTGGTGATGCCATAGTTGGGGCCCTGCCAGTACTCCCTGCACGTGGTTCCGCTCTCACACTGCCTGGCAGGAGGCTCCTCTCCACAGGGAAAGTCCCCCACCTCCTCACCTGCAGGGAGGGAAGAGAAGTTACTGACTGGAATCATCCTGAGAGGTTACTGATTGGAATCATCCTGAAAATTTAGTGCTTGGAACCATCCTGAAAATTTCCTGATTGGAACCATCCTGAAAAGTTCTTGATTGGAACAATCCTGAAAAGTTACTGACTGGAATCATCCTGAAAGTTTCCTGACTGGAACCATCCTGAGAAATTTCTGGCTGAAATCATCCTGAAAAGTTCCAAGATGGAACCATCCTGAAAAGTTCCTGATTGTTGGAACCATCCTGAAAATTTCCTGATTGGAACCATCCTGAAAAGTTCCTGCTTGGAACCATCCTGAAAAGTTCTTGATTGGAACAATCCTGAAAAGTTACTGACTGGAATCATCCTAAAAATTTCCTGACTGGAACCATCCTGAAAAGATCCTGATTGTTGGAACTATCCTGAGAAGTTCCTGATTGTTGGAACCATCTTGGAAAATTCCTGACTGAAACCATCCTGAAAAGTTCCTGATTGGAACAATCCTGAAAAGTTCTTGACTGAAACCACCCTGAAAAGTTCCTGATTGTTGAAACCATCCTGAAAAGTTCCTGCTTGGAACCATCCTGAAACGTTCCTGCTTGGAACCATCCTGAAAAGTTCTTGATTGGAACCATCCTGGGAAATTTCTGACTGAAATCATCCTGAAAAGTTCTTGACTGAACCTCAGTGCAGGGCAAACGCCCAGCTCCCAGATGGGTCACCACAGGCTCTCACAAGGGCTTGGTGAGAGAAGAAAATGCCAAAGCTGGCTCCTGCTGACCGTTTGTGAGTGTGCACTGAAAGAGGATCCAGTTTCAGCTCAGTTTGGCCTTTTGTTGCCCGGGGATTCTCTGAAAATGCAGTGCACATCTACCACAAAGGGATGGTGGGGGATCTTTCCTTTTTAAAACAGTGACCAGAACTGGCCCTTACTCCTCATGGCTGGAGGAGACAGAGAAAGGGGGAATCTCAAGGACAAATGAGATATAAATGGTGGTGCCCTTCTGTCCTGGAGCAGCTTTGGGGCATTTGGGATGGGTCAGGTGCTTCAAAATAACCCTGTGTCAAGGAGGGTGCAGGGAGAGGGAAACAAGACTGCAGCCTGCACTACCATTGAGTTTTACCCATTTTTTCATTAACATAATGACGTTTCCAGCTCAGAACAGTCAGGCTGAATTGGGAAGGCCTTGAATCACACTTTGGCCATGTTTTGGTGCCCAGCACCCCTTTGTGCTGCAGCTCAGCACTGAGCTGCCAGGGCTATTGGGCACTCGGTGCTGACACCTCTGCTTGGTCCCCTCATGATGCACAGTTGGTACCTCCTGGCTCCTGATTCCAGGAAAAAAACCCCAGGGGTTTGCTCACTTTGGGGGTTTGGAACAGAAAGAACCACGAGCAGCTTTCCCTCCTCCCATTTCCCACCCCCTGCCAGAGGCATCTCTTTCTTTAATGAGTTCACATTTCCACCCTCAGGCCGGTGTGGGGCTCCTTAATGCACCTCTGTGGAGATGAGGAGCACTTAGGTTTGAAAAAGCTTTGTGGCTTGTTCTGCTGCTCTGCTCCCAGGGGATTCAGTGCCAGGAAACCTCAGCCCACTCTCCTTTCCAGAAACACCATTTCCCGCCTGGCAGCTGGAACAGATCCTCAGAACTCACCCCAACCCAGCTGAGAGTAGGGAGGGAGAGGGCACAGGACCTTCCCCTGCCTGCTCAGGGCTTGGGGCACCTTCCCCTCCCTGCTCAGAGCTTTGGGCACCTTCCCCTGCTTGACCAGGACCTTGGGCACCTTCGCCTGCCTGCTCAGGACCTTGGGCACCTTTGCCTGCCTGCTGAGGGCTCTGGGCACCTTCCCCTGCCTGCTGGGAGCTTTGGGCACCTTCCTCTGCCTGCTGAGAGCTTTGGGCACCTTCCCCTGCCTGCTCAGGGCTTTGGGCACCTTCCCCTGCCTGCTCAGAGCTTTGGGCACCTTCCCCTGCCTGCTCAGGGCTCTGGGCACCTTCGCCTGCCTGCTGAGAGCTTTGGGCACCTTCCTCTGCCTGCTCAGAGCTTTGGGCACCTTCCCCTGCCTGCTGAGAGCTTTGGGCACCTTCCTCTGCCTGCTCAGGGCTTTGGGCACCTTCCTCTGCCTGCTCATGGCTTTGGGCACCTTTCCCTGCCTGCTCAGAGCTTTGGGCACCTTCCCCTGCCTGCCGAGGGCTTTGGGCACCTTCCTGTGCCACCTTCCACATGACACTACCCATGACAAAAAGCTCCTCATATGTGGGAAATGGATGTTTAGAGAATTCCCAAAGCCTGACAGGAGGCTCTCACAGTCTTTTGTTCATCTTTGTGCAAACCCTGAGATAGTGTGCTGAGTTAGAAATGCCATGGGATGGGACAGATATTGCTGAGAGAGAAATGGAACTGGAAACAAGTTCCAAATGATGACCTGGAAAATAGACCAGATATTTTGGAGAAATAGAACTATGAAAGATGTATTGTAGCAAGACCCACGTAGGGTTTTTTAATAGATGATTGATTTAGAAGCATTAGCAGCAGTGTGTGGCAAAAGCTGATAGGCCAAAAAACACTGAAAATGGATTGTAATTAGGAAATAGTTTGGCTTCTGATTTTGCTGGTGTGAATTGTAACATCTGCATCATCTCACCCTTCTCATGACACTGAAAATGGAATAAAAGCCTTTAAAATGCCTCTCAGAACCCATTCTCTGGGTCAGAACAAGGGTTTTTCCAGCACCCAGAGCTGGCACAGCATCTCTTGGTCACCGTGAGGGCAGAGGTGAGTCTGCAGGGAGCACACACGGCTTTGGGGGTGGTGATTGCCTTTTGAACTGAAGGAAATCCTCCCTCAGCGGTGCCAGCCGCGAGGGAGAGCCTCGGGCTGTGCCTGCAGCAGCACACAAAGGATGCACAAACATCCCCCGCCGCGTTTGCAGTCCAACAGACCTGGAAATGCCCCTGGAAAGCCCCAACCTGCTCACAATTTCATCCTCCCCACCACCTCAGCACAGCCTCTGCTGCTTTCTCCACACCCATCCTGTCACTGCTGTCCCTGTCACCACTGCCACAGCCCCTCGCAGGGGCAACACCACCCAAAAGAGACTTTTCCCTCCTGTAAATCCACTCCAAAACCTCATTTCCTCCAGGAACTGCCAGGATTTTCTCACAAGTCACAACTCCCAACTCTCCTTCACAACCTGTGTCATGTTTTTCCAGCATTCCACAGGAATGCAAGAATTCCCTTTGCAAATCTCTCTGAGTGTGTTAAACTGTTCCCATCAGAAAGAGCTGTGAAGGATGCCCAGAGATGTGGCAGGGATGTTGTTTTATTTCCATTGGATTGCATGGAAATAAATCAATATTAAGACCTATTAGTGATAATGACTGAAAATACAAGGCTGTGTTTTAAAGAAAGAAAATTGCACCTTGAAATGCAATGGTTTGGAGACAAGAACAGCATTGTAATGTGTGTTGTCAGATAACAAACATATATTAACACCACTATACAGGAATAAGGTGGAACAAGATGATCTTTAAGGTCCCTCCCAGCCCAAACCATTCCATGATTTGCACAGTTGCTCCCAGCCAAGAATCTCTGGGATCATCCTTCTCCACCTCCATCCTCTGGGGTTTATCACTCAGCCACGGGCAGACACATCATTTACTCTTCAGTGCCCAACTTCCCTTCTCTGAAGATCATTTTTCTCCTTTTTCCATCAAAGAACTCCTTGCCTCCCATCTATTGTCCTTGTATTTTTTGGTTGCTCCCAGATTTATCAATGTTTTACAATTCCACACCAAAGTTTCCTCAGAAACCTTCCCAGGAAACTCAGCCATTCATTAACATGAAACAACAGGAATTTGGTTCTGTGCTTCTGTTCTGAAAAAAAATTCTTTTAGGCTAGGAGAACCAAAGAACTTTCCTCTCACTCTGGGGTAGACTGGGAGCAGCCCAGTGGATCAGAGAGAGGAGAACCTGTCCCAGTCCACATAGGGTGAGAACAAAATCCTGTGAACTCTTAGAATATGTGGGTAAAGAGGGAGAGAATGCAGGAAATGTGGAAGAGGCAAAAGGAAAAGCAAGACAGGAGCAGGAGCAGGAGAGGAAAGGCTGGGGCTCACCTGTCTCGTTGGAAAAGCAGGTTTTGTGGAATTTGCCCATGTAGAACTCCAGCCCAATGATGGCAAACATCACGATGGCAAAGAAGAGCAGCAGCCCAATCTGCAGCAGGGGCACCATGGCCTTCATTATGGACTTGAGGACAACCTGCAGGCCTGTGGGGACACAAAAACACCTCAGGGAGGGAAGGAAAACGGGAGTGGGGAGAAGGTGGGAGAGAGGGGCTGTCCAAGGGACAGTTTGGGATTGGCAATAACCAAGCAATACTGCTTTTCCCAGGGTGCTATAAAACCATTTCTTGCCATGAGAGCAGGAGAGACAGTTGGGGATTGTCCTTTTCTGGTGTCTTTTCTTCAGGTGACAGATCCAGAGGTTTGTTAAGCTTCAGTTAAAGGATTTTTCTGGAAGCTGCTGAGATCCTGAGACTCAGCCTGGAGCTGAACCAGGTCCTTGGGGCAATTGTGGTGCAGCTTTGGACTCTACCCAGGACATCTTAGGGCCAGACAAGCCAGTCTGGTGTAGAGCAGGGGGAAGAAAAGTTTATTCCCTCTTCTCCACAGACATACTGGGAGCATCAGCTTTACCCCACCAAATCCACACAGTGGCTGGACTCAGTGATAATTAAGAAATTGGTGCTAAATTGTTATTTCTGTTATTATCTGCCTGTACTGAAATGGAAGTGAGACCACAGCAGGAGATTAAACCTCAGCTAATACAATTATTTGGCTGCGCCAGGGTCTCCTGCAGATATTTGCCAAAATAAACTCCAATTTGTGTCTACACACACACGAGGCTAAAGCTTTTCTCTGCAAGAAGATGATGGTGGTACTTGGAGAGATCAGGCAGGCTCTGGACTGCAGTGGAAACCTGTCCTGAGGAATTCAGAGTGAGGGGAAAGAGGGAATTTCCCAGCACCTGATGTTGTCACTGAGTTTGAAAGGGGAGGAGGGATGGATGTTATCCCCCCGTCCCAGGGAGCCTGGGCTGCTCAGGAGCTGCCTCATCCTCCTCAACACACAGGACAGGTCACTGCTGTCCCTGTCACCCCCTGCTCTCCTGGAGGAGAACGTGCAGGGAGCAGGGCGTGGGTGTGACACACCATGAAACGCAGCCCCCAGAGCATGAGGAGTCTCAGAAATGTGATGCTCTGCACAGAAAATGAAATGGATTTTCTGGTTCAGGGCACAGCAAGGGAAGAAATATTGTCCCAGTGTCCACAAACAAACCCAGGGTTGGCCACCCACAGCTTTTTCACCAGCCCTGAAACTCATTTTCAATTGAAGCCAGGGGAGATAAGGAGAGAGGCCAGAGATGGAGGTGCTGATAACGTCCTGCAGATGCACAGCACAAACCCTGCAGGGATGGGACCATCCTGCTCCTGCCACCTTGTGCAGCACCGGGGAGAGGGAGATGGGCACAGACATTTCAAAAGGCATCAAGGTCTCTTTGACAGGAGAAATACCAAGGGTATGAAAGGGAGGAATATTCCATGTTTGTGGGTGGGTGCACCTCAAGGTTATGCATTTACTACAGGGGGAAAAAAAAAGGTATAAAATAAAATATTAAAAATATAAATATAAAAATAAATTAAAACATAAATATAAATAATAAAAATAAAATAAATATAATATAAAATAAATATAATAAAATGTAAGTATAAAAATTAATAATAAATATAAAATATTAAAACAATATAAATAAAAATAAAAATAGAAATAAAAATAGAAATAAAAATAGAAATAGAAATAGAAATAGAAATAAAAATATATATTAATATAAATGTAAATATAAATGTAAATATAAATGTAAATGTAAATATAAATATAAATGTAAATGTAAATATAAATGTAAATGTAAATATAAATATAAATATAAATATAAATATAAATATAAATATAAATATAAATATATTTTAAAAGCTATAAAATATTCCACTTTCACCACATCGCTAAAAACCTGAGAGCAATTATTGTGGGGAAAGGCTGTGCTGGTCCAGGACACATCCCCAGGTGGGAACACACATCCCACAGCAGGACAGGGACAGCTCTGAGGGGCCACCCCACCTTTGTGACATCCTCAGACTGTCATTGTCACTCCTCACACAGGCAAAAGGCCCAGGGAATAACAGCCAGCAGCATCTCCCTGCTGACAAACGTCACCTTTCCAAGGATCTGTCCTGGGTGGGAATTCACACTGACGCCCTGCCCATGAAGAGATCCTGATTTCAGGAGTTTGTGGTGCTGTCATTGTCCCCAGGTGAATTCAGAGGACACCAGAGCGTCCCACAGTGCTGCAGCTCCTTCCAGCAGCTCCTGCTGGAGGGGACAAACCTCTCTGTTCCACAGGCAGGGCTGAAAGACCTCTGGAAGTGATCCCTGCTGAGGCAGAGCAGCTGAGGCTGTGACAGATGAAAAGGCAGAAAGCCACGGTGTGGGCACTGGGATGGTTTCAGGGCATGATGCAGCTCCTCACTGGAGCATTCAGAGCCTTCAGGTTCACTCAGAAAATACAGAAATTGAGCAGGCAAGGCCAGATCTCACCTGCTCTTTCCATTTATTTTCTCCCCCTTATTAAAATCCCCAGCACAGGATGCTCAGGTGATCAAAACCAGCACAAGATCCAAGCTGAAAAGCCTGAAAGATGCAAAATTCAGCTCTCAGGTCTTCACTCCTCAGAGAATTCATTCACCCCCAAAGGCAAAAGGGTCCTTGGACAAATCCCTGCCCCTCACCTGCAGATTTGGGGGCACAAAATGGGACGAAAGACAACCAGACCCTGCCAAGGGCAGGAGCCACCGACCCCAAAGGGGCAGGGGGAGAAAATATTGTTCAGAAAAGCAGAAAAGCAGGGGGAAAAAACCCAAACTCACAGAGCCCTGGGGCTGTGACACTATTAAAAGGGTAAAATCCCCAGCACAGGATGCTCAACTGATCAAAACCATCACAAGATCCAAGCTGAAAAGCCTGAAAGATGCAAAATTCAGCTCTCAGGTCTTCACCCCCCAGAGAATTCATTCACCCCTAAAGGCAAAAGGGTCCTTGGGGATGGACCCTTGGGGGGTGATTATTGGACAAATCCCTGCCCCTCACCTGCAGATTTGGGGGCACAAAATGGGACGAAAGACAACCGGACCCTGCTGAGGGCAGAAGCCACTGACCCCACAGAAGCAGGGGGAGAAAAAAATGCTCAGAAAAGCAGAAAAGCAGGGGGAAAAACCCCAAACTCACAGAGCCCTGGGGCTGTGACACTATTAAAAGGGTAAAATCCCCAGCACAGAATGCTCAGCTGACCAAAACCATCACAAGGTCCAAGCTCAAAAGCCTGAAAGATGCAAAATTCAGCTCTCAAGTCTTCACGCCCCAGACAATTCATTCACCCCCAAAGGCAAAAGGGTCCTTGGACAAATCCCTGCCCCTCACCTGCAGATTTGGGGGCACAAAATGGGACGAAAGACAACCAGACCCTGCTGAGGGCAGGAGCCACCAACCCCAAAGAGGCAGAGGGAGAAAATATTGCTCAGAAAAGCAGAAAAAAAAACCCCAAACCCACAGAGCCCTGGGGCTGTGACACAACATTGTCCCCACACTCACTTGGGATTCCGGACACCAGTTTGAGGGGCCGCAGCACCCGCACAGCTCGCAGGGTCCTCAGGTCAAAATCAGTCCCAGCAGTCGCCAGAATCCTGAGGGGAAACAGGGAAAAGAAATCCAGATTAAATGTGAATTCCTCTTCTCAAAGCATGGTTAAGTGTGGTGTAAAACCAGCAAATATTGGAGCTGCTATAAACTCTGTACCATGATCACATTGTGTTCACTGAAAGGAAATAATTCCCACAAACTCCAGGGCAAACCAGCAAATATTGGAGCTGCTTTAAACTCTGTACCATGATCACACTTGTGTTCACTGAAAGGAGTTCATTCCCATAAACTCCAGGGCTGCTGTAGGAAAATCCCCAATCTGCCGAGTACTGAGCAGTGATCAGCCACCACGAAAACCAACCCAAGGAAAAGCAGAATTTTCCAAAAGCAGCTGCACAATTGCACACTGAGCAGTGCAGGATGTGGCCGTGGCAGTGCAGGGAGCACTCCCAGGACAAATCCCTGTCCTTAACTCCCTGCCTGACCGAGCCTGGCCCAGGGAAGAGCAGGCTCAGCATCGCTGGGCGGAAAGGGCCAGACTCCTTCAGCAGGAGGTGCTGGAGATCAGGAAAAAAACCTGCTGGGATCTTGGCTGGCAGGAGGCAAAAGCCAGCCAGGACCTGAGGAGCTGAGTGTTTATTCTATAGGACACCTGTTCCCACATTTTCACGACCTTAAAATTCCCATGACATCAGCCCCATGGATGCAGTTGGAGCACGGGCAGCAGGACACAATTGAAACCCAGGAGCAGCCCATGCAGAGCCTTCTAATTTAATCTTCTGCACCCAGGCCAATGATTTCATCTTCTGCTCCCTTCCCCCTCCATCCTCACGGCTTAATTGCTCACTTATAGACCTGTGCAGTGTGAGAATAACACAGAGAGGAGATAGTCCTGAATATCCACCTTGGATGATGCTCCCAACAGCACAATCAGGCTGCACTGAGCCAGGATTGATTTGTGGTGTCAGCAGGCAGAGCCCTGCCTTGGGACAAGCTGACAGAAAATGTCCCTCTTGTTCTGGTTTTAAATTCAAAGAGGAAAAAGGAGGGAATGTCTGCCACTAAATGTTCCAATGGGTTGAAGACTTCATTCTAGAATTTTCTTCCTTACAGGCCCAAGGTCAAAACCAGCCTGTTCCAGCTCTGGCACAACACACACAAAGCCCCTTCCCAGGAAAACTCCTGGGTTTGCCCATTTAAATCATGAATTCTGACACGATTTTCACTGTCAGCCCCCAGTTAACCTGCACAGGCCATCCTGGATCCTCCCATGGCTGCAGAGCTGCTCCATGGATTCCATCACGTCCCACCCCAATCCCACAGACCACCCTGCAGGGCTCAGCTGTCCCTGCTCCCTCTGCCCATGAATCCTGGAAAACAAAACACCCCAGGTGTTGTCTAAAGAGGTAAAAAAAAGCTGCAGGCTAAACAAAGCTGGGAAAAAAAATCATAGAATAGTTTGGGTTTATCTGGGCACCCTGTGCCAGGGCCTGCCCACACTCCCAGGGAACAATTCCTGCCCAAGATCCCATCCAGCCCTGCCACGGCCACATCCTGCACTGCTCAGTGTGCAATTGTACAGCTGCTTTTGGAAAACTCTGCTTTTCCTTGGGTTGGTTTTCATAGTGGCTGATCACTGCTCAGTGCTCAGCAGCCTGGTGGCAAGAAACCGCAGGAAAAGAGGTCCTGTTAGCAGGAAAATGAGGAAAAGGGGTCCTGGTAGCAGGAAAGTGAGGAGAAAGGGCTCGTCTCATAAAAAAAATCAGAAAAAAGGGCTCCTATTACCAAGAAACTGCGGAAAAGCAGCTCCTGTTACCAAGAAACTGAGGGAAAAGGGCTTGTGTTATCAAGAAATTGAGGGAAAGGGGCTCCTGTCATAAAAAAACTCAGGGAAAAGGACTTGTGTTATCAAGAAACTCAGGAAAAATGGCTCCTGTTATGGGGAAAGGGAGGAAAAGGGGCTCCTGTTATGGGAAAAGTGAGGATAAAAGTCTCCTGACATCAAGGAACTCAGGAAAAGGGGCTTCTGTTATCAAGAATTGAGGGAAAAGGGCTCCTGTCATCAAAAAACTCAGGAAAATGGCTTGTGTTATCAAGAATTGAGGGAAAGGGGCTCCTGTTATGGGGAAAGGGAGGATAAAGGGCTCCTGTTATAAAAGCACTGAGCAAAAAGGGCTCCTGGTGTCAAGAAACTGAGGGAAAAGGGCTCTTGTTATTAAGAACTGGAGGGAAAAGGGCTGTTTTTACCGAAAAACTGAGCAAAAAGGGCAGGTCTGGGGCTGAACCCGCCATGGGAACCTGCAGGTCACTGAGGGAGAGGCTGAGATGGCCCAGAGTGGGCATCCAGCACTTCTCCTGCTCCAGCTGGATCCTGCAGCCTTTCCCTGCTCACCCCACGGCTCTGAGCCCCAGCCAGGCTGTGCCAGCCCTGGAACCAGGGCACGGGGGGCCCTGAGGCTTTTAGGAAGAGTTGTGGTGTCAGCATCCAGCCCAGGAACCCTCAGGGTGTCAGGAAGGACCCAGAGGCAGCAGCTGGAGCACAACAAAGCAGCTCAGGAGGGGAAACTGGGCCAGGCTGGGGATGGTGCCTCTTCTTCCTACAAAACCAAAGCTCATTTACAGGATTCCAGTGCCCTAAAGTGCCTGGAAAAACATCTCAGTGAGGGGGAGACATTAATTAGCATCATCTGGAGCATTTGCCAAAGTGCCACCTTTGTTTTACTTCTTCCCTCTGAAAGCTCATGAAAGCCACTGAGAGTTAGGTCAGGATGAGTGGGAAATCGTCCTTAAAAATAAGAGAAATGGATCTTAAAAATAAGATCAAAGGAGGCAGCTGACAGGCACATCCCAAAATCCTGCTGGAGCATCTGCACAGCCAAGAGCTGAGCACAAAGCTGAGGTGATGGGGGACCTCAGTGCCAGAAATTGGTTGGGCAAAGCAAAAACAAAAAGAAAAAAAATCAGATTTTAGGTGATAAATGGCTCAGTGGGTTGTACAGAAACACAGAGCTTGGATGTGTTTGGGATGTTGCCTTGGATTGCACTTCCAAGGGTTGAAGTGCAACAAAATCAATTCCTTGTGGAAATTGTGCTTTTTTGTGATGGCCAAACACCAAACCTTTCTTGTTCCTGTGCTGCTGAGGAGCACCTGGGCACCCACCCTGCCATCCCTGGGGGCTCAGGATTCACTCATTCCCCAATTTCACCATCCCGTGGTTAAATGCTGCTTTTCCCTCTCTCTCCTCCACTAAGGAGCCCTGACTGACAGCTCTTCCCAGAGACAGCCCAGCTGGGGGATAAATGCTTGATAACTTTTATTCCAGCAACGCCTGGAAAAAATTATGAAAGCAGCTTGTTCCTCAGGGTATAAAAGAAAGCAAAGAACGAAGGGAAAGTTCCTTCCCTGAACGTTCTGATAACATAAATAATTAGCAACCCCTTCCTGTAAGGGCCTTGCAGCTCAGGATTGATTTGTTCTGGTTCAGCAAGACCCCAGCTGCCAGACACGAGGGAGGAACATCCTTAGTGAAGCCCTGAGCAAAGAAAATGCCTTGGAATTCCTTCAGGTTTGGCCCCAGTGCTCCAAATCCTGAGGATTGGAGCGGGGAAAAGCAAATCCTGTTCCTCAGGATCATCCCCACCTTGTGTGAGAGCCATCAGTGCTTCCCATGGGATCTCCCCACTGGAAAACACTGGTGAGGAGGAATCACTGCAATAGCCTGAGGGTATTTAAATATAACTTTGCTAATTTTTATAAATTCTAGTCCTGGAAATAACCCCAAAACCTCTGAGAGAGACTCCAGTAAGTCATCCCCATTCCCAAAATCTGACTTTGAGCACTCCCATTCCCAAAACCTGACTGAGTTAACAAGCCCCAGTGACCCCTGGCAATGGAATCCAGTGGGGAAAACCAAAATAAATAACTTCATGAAGATTGGCTGAGTAGTTTAGGGTGTTTTTCCACCTGTGGGTCACCTGACTGTCACCTCCGTCCTTCCCAGTGTCTTCTCTGCTGCCCACAGGCTGGAGAAGGGATTGGGAAAAGAAATATTGCATCATTGTGGCCCTGAACTCCAGCAGAGCACCAACAGCCAGCAGGCAGCACTGGGGGTGATACAGGTCTGGCCCTTGGTGCCACCAGGTCTGCCCTGTTCCAGTGAATTTGGACAGTTTGACCCCAGCCAAACCAGCTGCAGTTATTGTTACCAGAACCCTCAGGATTTTGTCGAGGTTACTGAGAAAAACAGGGCTAAAGTAAGAAAAGAAGAGCCTGAGAAATAGAATGCCAGGAATGCAAAACCCGGATAAAGGAGGCACCAGGCCTTAGCATCCCAGCAGATCCCTGATCATATTCCATCTGATCCTGCTCCTGACTTCCACATGGACAGCACAATGGATAGAACCCAGCCCTTCCTTCCAGCAGAGCACCTCAGGGTGATCCTCGGGCTCCAAAATAAAATAAAATAAACGTGTTTGTTCCCAAATGGATTGTATCCATCAACACAGCCTCTCTGCAGTGAGGGGTAAACCTCTCTTTAGCTCTAACATGAAGGGAACAGAGGGCAAAGTAAAATACACCCAGGAAATAACAGTATTTGGCAGCAAAGGGCCTCAGAGGCACAAACACCCCATCCAGAAGAGGAGATTCAGAGGGGATCCCATCAATCCATGAAATACCTCCAAGGGCTGTCAGGGATGGAGCCAGACTCTGCCCAGTGACAGGATGAGGAGCAATGGCCATAAACTAAAACACAACAAGGTCCACCTTGTTTCTTTCCCTGAGGGTGGCAGAGCCCTGGAACAGCTGCCCAGGGATGGTGTGGGGTGTCCCTCTCTGGAGACATCCCAAACCCAGCTGGACACATCCCTGTGTCACCTGCCTTGGCAGAAGGTTGGTCTGGATGGTCTCCAGAGGTCCCTTCCAACCCCAGCTGTTCTGGGATTCCCAGGATTCACCCCAACCAGGTGCATTTCTGAGCCTTTTGTAGCCAGCATTAAATTCACCAGCAGCCTCCAGCAGTGCCCAGATGTGAACACAAACTCCCTCCTCCTCTTTCTCCTCATCCTTCTCCTTCTCCTTCTCCTTCTCCTTCTCCTTCTCCTTCTCCTTCTCCTTCTCCTTCTCCTTCTCCTTCTCCTTCTCCTCCTCCTTCTTCTCGTTGCAGAAATGCTCCCAAGTGCTGGGAGGAGACAGAGCAAAACAGGAGCAGAATTCCCTCCCCAAAGCACCTCAAACTCACTTTTGGGAGTGTCATTCCTGAGGCAGGCTCCAGGGAGAAGCCAGGGAGGGAGGGTGTCTGAGGCCAAGCACAGCAGCCAGGCAGGGAGGGCCACTCAAATCCACCAAACCAGGATTTGCAGGGCTTGGATTGTGCCCAGAATGAAGGAAGGTGTTCTGATTATGAGGCAGTTGCTCAAAGAAGTCCTTGTTGCTGCTAAGCAGGAGAGACAGGGACATGCAGCACTGCAGAGAGGCGAAGGAGGCTGGTTTGCCATCAGCACTGACAGCTGGCAGGAAAACACACACGGCCAAAAACATTCCAGGCGGCTCACGCTGGGGAAACAGAGTGCAGAGGAGTTAAATCCATCCTGCACTTCACTGGGGCTGGGAAAGTAGGTCACACCTTGAGCCTCGCCCATTAACAGCACAAAGGAGGGATGCTGCTGCCTGGCCTTGGGCATGGGCATCCCAGAATGGCATTCCAGAGGTTCCTCAGGGCGGGATCTGGGAGCTGAAAGCGTTTCCTGGAGAGTCCTGCTGTCACCCACCCCACGGTCACGACATGAAGGGTTTTGTCTCGGCAGCAGATAAGATTCTTCAAGGGGAATTTCAGGATCAGCAAAACGTTTCCAAGTATTTTTACTTTAGGGGATGTAAATGAGAGAGCAACAGAACAACATTTGGGGATTGTTTCATTTGTCAAGTTCTAAAATGAAGCATTCCCCGGCTTTAAATACGTTTTCCTTTTTAGTGGAGGCAATTCTTGTCAAGCCTGCAAATAGTTTTTGCCTTGATTTAACGCTGCCATTTTCCCAAAAAAACCCCAACTCCCGAGCCGTGTCTGAGTGAAAAACGTCACCCAAAGCAAAGGCTGCCCTTGAGAGCTGTGCCAGGAAGGCTGGAGGAGCAGGGCTGAGCTCTCCACGAGCTGGAAGCACAAAGCAAAGGGCACAGGCCAGCTGGTGGGTGGACGGGGGATGGATTTTCCTGCCAGGTGGGCTAACAGGGCAGCACAGACTGCAAGGAGGAGAGAGCTCTGAGTCACCAAAACACATCCCCAAGCCTCCTTTCCCTCCAGGAGCCGGGGAGGAGCAGCTCCTTGCCAGGCTGCCCTGGGAGCTGTGACGAAGGCTGTGTTATTTGGAGGCACAGCCAACCTCACCCTCTGCACTTGGCCAGCCCCCAGGAGGAGCTGCTGCTCCTGAGCTGGGCAGGAAATGTCAGCGCTATCAAATCCCATCAGTGTTTGGAAAAGCCAAAAAAAATGGGTGGGAAGCAGAGCTCAGCCTTCCCCAGAGCTGCTGCTGGAGCTGGATGGGAGCAGCAGGCAGAGAGGGGAGGGAAAAGCAGCTGCCAGTGCTGGGCACAAGGGTCAGGAGGGAAAGGACACCTCGTGCCAGGTCACTCTTTTCTGGACCCTGCACTGAGGGGTTTTCCCCACCCAGCCACCACTGGAGTGCTGGGGGATGTCCCAGTGCAGCCACCCCACCCCAAATCACTGCTGGGCTGGCCAGAGAAAGAGGAAAGAGCCAAAAACATCCATGAAATAAACGGGGAAAGCAGAGAGTGGCCAGGGAGGTGATTCCTGCTGCCACATTTGTGCTGCTTTGTGCTCCCTCCCCAGCCTCGGGGCACAGCCACACGGGGAGAAGTGGCCAAAATCAGCATCCCCAGAGCTGGGATTGTGCACTCTGTGAGAGCCCCAAAGCCACCAGCAGCTCAACCAAGGGGGAGAAACTTCACTGGGATGTCAAACATTGCTGGGCTTGCTTTCCTGCAAATATATTTATATATATATACCAAAATATCCACACACCAGGGTGCCTGCTGCCATCAGCACCCCCAGAACCTCTGCTCCTGCCTGGGGGCTGCCTCGGGGTGCTCACCCAGCACGGGCCTGTGGGGACACATGGGACACCCAGGGAGGGACATGGGACACCCAGGAGATGTGGGACACCCAAGGAACAACATGGGACACCCAGGGAGGGACATGGGACATCCAGGGAAAGATGTGGGATACCCAAGGAGTGCTGTGGGACACACAAGGAGGGACGTGGGACATCCAGGGAGGGACATGGGACACCAAAGGAGGGATGTGGGACACCCAGGGAATGCTGTGGGACATCCAGAGAGTGCTGTGGGACACCCAAGGAACAACACATGGGACACCCAAGGAGTGCTGTGGGACACACAAGGAGAGATGTGGGACACCAGGGAGGGACATGAGACACCCAGGAGATGTGTGACATTGGAGGAGTGCTGTGGAACACCCAAGGAGGGACCTGGGACATCCAGGGGTGACTTAAACCATGGATAAAAACCAACCCCAGGCCCCAGAGGGGCCAGGGCAGGACCAGAATTCATTGTTATCCCCCTGTGGATGTCGAATGGCTCCAAGGAACTGCCCTGAGGGGCATCACCAACCCTCCCCTGCACCTCCCCCTGTGCCTTCCCAGGAGAGCAAGGGAGGGGTGCTGGAGGGGAGCTCAAACTGCACTCCATCCATTCCTGCCAGTGTCCCCAGAGGAAATTCCTCTGACAGAGCCACTCCTGGAGAAAAGAAAAGTCTGGGATGGCACCAGGTGGGAACAGAATTTTCCCTGTGGAGGCAGCTGGTTCTGAGCCACAGCACCCTTTGTCTCCAGGGTGAGAAGTCTCTGGGGGAACTTTTCCCAGTGAATGCCCTGAGCAGGCAGAGGTTTGATGTTCCTCAAACCCCTCCTGTCCCAGCCGCTGCCCCAGAGATCCCAAATCCAGCATTTCCCACCTGCCCCAAGCTCAGACACCCCGTGGTGACCCTGCTCACACAGGTAAAACTCAGGAGATCCTTAAAAAAACCCCGAATTTAAACTCTGTCTTTGCCTTGTGATCCCTCAGCCTTTGGAGTGGGGGTCAGGTTTTCAAGTTTTATCCACAAAAATACAGATTTTCAAGTAAAATCAAAACCTCTCCTCTTGCCACAAGGATTGAAATGAGGCCTCAGATCTCCTAATCTGCCCTGCACTGTAATATTTCTTCTTTTAATACACACCTTATTGCCCCTCAAGGGATATAATTATTCCTCTTCCCCTGTTTTGTTGTTTTATTTTTGGCCAGCACTCTCACACCAAACATGCAATGTTGTTCTAAGGAAAACACAGTTTGCCAAGACATCTAAAATATTGTGTATTCCCTCCATCTGCTTCTCCTAAATAAACCCAGGGCCCTATCTAATATAATGAGTAGCTGTTGGCAATAATTTCATAGCCATCTGTACCGTGCTTTAAACCTGTTGCAAGCTGGGCTGTGGACAGGGAAAAGTCAGAATTTATTTCTTCAGTACCAAAGCCAGAAATTGTAACTCCCCCCCTTCTGTTTTTTAGGATAATTTAGCCATGACAGCTCCTATGCTGGGAGCTTGGGGAGCAGTATATCATGAATGTGGCAAATAAATTGCATTTTTTTCCCCCTGTTTTTTGTAGATAAAAGTCAAGTTTTGCAGCTGAGGAGGTGCAGGGCAGTTCCAGGAGCTGGGTTTGCCACCCCCATGTGAGATCCTCCATGTCCCCACAGACTCTGTTGGGCATCACCAGCCCAGAAAATTTAATTCTTTAATTTAAAAGTCTCTTCTGCCTGCACTCAGCTGTAAGAAACTCAGCCTGCAAGTTCCCAGCACCCAAATATGCTGAGGGTTTTACAGGATCATGGAATGCCAGAATATCCTGAGCTGCAAGGAATCCACAGGGATCATCCTTTCCAACCCCACCACCCCAGCACGAGCCTGAGACCATCCAGGTGGGTGGGGAGGTGAATCCTCTCCCCGTCCTGCTGCCCTGATTTTTCAGCCTTCTGATCGTTTTCACTTCTACTGGAGTTTTCTCACACATTGTGACAAAAACAAAGACTGATATTTTGTAAAACAACACATTCCTTTCCAGGGGGAAGGACAAATTGATGGACTTCTGAGTTAACCACTGGGGTCAGAGGAGTGTTCCTCTCATCCCCCAGTCCCTGACCAAATCCCAAAAACTATATAAATTGAGATTCCCAAATAAAACTTCCCTTTTCCTTTCCATCTCACATCCTGACGGGTGAGTGTGGTTATTTTTGTGTCGTCTTGCAACACCATCCCCACTCAAACAGAGCCTGGACCAACTCAACAGCTCAAACAAACTTTATTTTGTTATTTTTAATGCTTGCTCTTGCCCCGTTGGAGTGGAGTGGAGCTCTCACATCCAAACACAGCCACCACACCACTCCCCACTGCAAAGCTGGGGGAAGAGGGATCCAGCTGTGGTTGCAGGCCCAGATGTGCAGCAAGAGGAGGGAATTTGTCACCTTTAGGATGTGACAAAGTGTCTGTACCACAGCAGTGATGCTCCACTACTTTGCACAGGATACCAAAAACACAAAAGTCTCTGGATAAAGAGAATGGGAGGAACAATAACTCAGTGCCAAAGAAATCCAAAGGACTTGATTCTGCCAAAATCAGAGATCCAGAGATGCCAGCACGGCCTCTGTGTGCCCAAAGGCCACCCTTAATCACCCCAAGGATCATCCCAGCACCAACACAGCACACACCCATGGTCACACCCTCCCTGGGCATTGCTTTGCCACTCCTGCTTTCCTCCTTTTCCACCCCCTTTTTCTCCTCTTTACCCATCCCTTCTCCCCCAGCACAGCACCACAATCCCCTTCCCAAAGGCAGCACGAGCTCCCAGACACTCCCTGGGCAGCAAACAGGGAATGACAAAATGGCTCAAGCTGGAAAGGGACCACAGCAGGTCATCAACCAAAATCTGAAAGGGGGGAAATTTAGAGAGAGATCAGGAGGGAATTGTTCCCTGGGAGGCTGGGCAGGCCCTGGCACAGGGTGCCCAGAGCAGCTGTGGCTGCCCCTGGATCCCTGGCAGTGCCCAAGGCCAGGCTG
>JBBMKD010000049.1:8176505-8190835 GCA_037834095.1 Argya squamiceps
AAGGAAAGGAAAGGAAAGGAAAGGAAAGGAAAGGAAAGGAAAGGAAAGGAAAGGAAAGGAAAGTAAAGGAAAGGAAAGGAAAGGAAAGGAAAGGAAAGGAAAGGAAAGGAATCTGAGAGCACTGTGGTGATTTAGACCCAGGGGCTCCTTGCTCAGGCTCCTGGAGGCTCTCACACCGTGGCTGCCTGATTTCCCCACAGGCACAAACTGGCATTAGCAGCAGCAGCCTCCCAGCTTTCTCAAGGCTGAGTCCATTTCTTCAGCTGCTCCACAGGGGAAGTTAAAAGCTCATGGCACTGTTCAATTACCCCTTGCACACATTTGCCATGTGTCTGCAGTGTCCTAAGAGCTGCTAGCAGGGGACAGACCTGTCCTTGTCCCTGTCTGTGCCTCCCTGGTGGCAGGAAGGTCACAGACACTGCCAGTGTCTGTCCTGTCTCCTCCTTCCTACACAAGGACAGCAGCTTTTAATGGGAAAGATTAATAAAACACTGCTGAATATCAAGGATAATGCCAAGTCTAAGACACTGGCAGTGCAGCCGCCACCTCAGCAATGCCTTGAGTTGCTCCAAGAGGAAATATTGAGATTGCCACAGCCCCAGGGTCATGCTGCTGTGGGTTAAAAACACGTGGAAGGCAAGGAAACCACTTTTGTCACTTCCATCTGGGCAGGCTGGGCACAGGGCAGCTGGAAGAGCCTTTCCTGGCTTCCTCCATCCATCCCTTAGCCCCTGGTCCCCAGGCTCACTCAGTGTGCCACATCCCAGCTGGGAAGGCAGGGCTGTCCTCACACACAGGGGCTGCACTGCCTGAGAGCTCTGCTGAGAGAATGGAGTTCTTTTGTGCCTATTTCGTGGTTATTTTGTGGTTATCTCATGGTTATCTTATGGTTATCTCGTGGTTATCTCGTGGTTATCTTGTGGTTATCTCTGGGTTATCTCAGGGTTATCTCTGGGTTATCTCATAATTATCTCATGGTTATCTCAGGGTTATCTTGTGGTTATCTCATGGTTATATCAGGGTTATCTTGTGGTTATCGCATGGTTATCTCGTGGTTATCTTATGGTTATCTCTGGGTTATCTCTGGGTTATCTCACGGTTATCTCTGGGTTATCTCATGGTTATCTCGTGGTTATCTCATGGTTATCTCTGGGTTATCTCATGGTTATTTCATGGTTATCTCATGGTTATCTCATGGTTATCTCGTGGTTATCTCGTGGTTATCTCATGGTTATCTCGAGGTTATCTCATGGTTATCTCAGGGTTACTTCGTTGTTATCTCATGGTTATCTCATGGTTATCTCTGGGTTATCTCATGGTAATCTCATGGTTATCTCATGGTTATCTCAGGGTAATCTCATGGTTATCGGGTGGCTATCTCTGGGTTATCTCATGGTTATCTCGTGGTTATCTTGCGGTTGCAGGGGGAGCACACTGCCAAGGAGCAAAAGAAAAGGCAAAATAAACCATTTCTCTTTTGTTCTCCTAAAGATTTTCCTGCTCTGGGTGATGCTCCAGCATCAGGTGTGAGTCATGGGACAGGGAAGGGACAGGGCTCCCCCACCCAGCCAGGAGCTCAGGAAAGTTTCACCTCCAAAAGTGAAGTGAAAAAAGAGAGAAAGGAAGTCACAGGAGCCTTGGGAAGCAAATCCTCTCCTGCTGGAGTTGCACCTGTAGGATCCTGCTCCAGGTTCACTGCAAAGAGCAGGGCCTGCATCCCAGCTCCCTGCCCAGGCCCATCACCCTAAGATTGAAGCTCTGCTCTAATAAAGGAGCACAAAACACGCTGCAGGTTTGATTTTATTGTCCCAGGAACCTCTGTCCCTCCCAGCAGCTGACCAGTGATCACACAGCCACACAAAGCAGCTCTGACATGAAGTAAAGCAGCACAAAAGTTATGGGGATTTAATTCTCCTTCTTCTGGACTCCAGGGGGGAGCTGAGGACTTGGCAAAGGAGGGGAATGAGTGTGTGCAGGCAGGCTGGGATGACTGAGCCTGTCTCCATGTGGATGAGCGAGTACGTCTGAGCAAGTGGGCTGGAGACGTGAGCGCCACGACAGCAGCAGCTCCTGCTCAGCCCTCAGCCCAAATCCGGCCTCATCTCCACACCAGGAATTGCAAAGGACCCACAACCGCACTCCAGCAGGCAATTAAAAAAAAAAAAATAAAAAAGAGAGAAAAAAAAGAAGAAATCAGACATGAGAAGGGAGGAGCAGGGAACAGGAAGCCAAACACAGAACTATTTCCAGGAGGAATAACAGCCATATGGAAAAAGTTACCAAGATGATGAATTCTGCTTTCAATATGTTCAAGAAAGAAAGTGCATCAGACCCAGTCTGGGGGTGGCCAGATCCTTCAAGAGGGGGGAGAAAGAAAAAAAAGCTGCCACCCCAGCTTGAACTTGAACATTTGGTGTTTCATTTGCATCTTGGAATGAGGCAACAGTTATCAGTCAAACTTTGCATTCCTCGCTTGGATCCCTGCCTTGCCGGGTCACATTTGTGGCTCTCACATAACCAGGAATCCCCCCGCTGCAATATGCTGCTTCTGGCTCAGCCCTGCAGCCCAATTCCAGAGCAGCTGACATGGAAATTTACCATCAAACAACCATTAAAGTTTTACCTCAGGCTGTAAAACTGGAGCTGGTGTGCTCTGCATAAGGAATGGAAAGCCGCCCTGGGCTCACGTGCTCCGTGGCACTGTGCCACCCTGCTGTCCTCACATCCCAAAATCCAGGCTGGAGGAGTGCAGGGAAGGGAATCAGCCCCAGCCCTACAAATCTGCAGCTCTCTGGAGGCTCCTTGGCCAAGCTGCAAACTGCAAAAGCCACCTGAATGAGCCAAGGCTGTTTCCAAGGATTCGTTCCGCTGGGTTTGTGATCCCGTCTCACCCAGGTCTCTCCCTCTATTTTCACAGCCAGTTTTATTTCCTCACTTGAAGGGCTGGGGAAAAGGAAAGCACAAAGGGCCACAGAGGGTTTGCACAGGGACACCTCAGGCAGAGCAGCCCAGCAGCTGCCCTTGTGCAATTTCCCAAATATCTCCCCAGATTTCTCCCACCTCAGTTCTCAGAGGTGTCCCCTGAGGCAATTCCACCATGTGGAGGCTCCTCTCTGATTCCCAACCTTCCAATGCAGGTACATCACTCAAGAGCTTAAAGATAATTGGGCTGAATCCAGCCTTTTCTCCAATTAATGGCAATTTATTTTTCTACTTTGCATCCCAACTTCATCTTGTGTCTTTCTTTCCATGCAAATCACCACCCACTTGCCTCCAAGGGTGGACAGCCTTTGCCAATACAAGTATCCAGCAGAGAATTAAAGCTAGAAAATATTAACCATCACTGGGTTTTTTCCATCACCATCAAGCTCTAAACACTCTTTATTCAAGCTACAAGTGGGCTGCTGTACATCTCCTGCAGATGTCTGTGTTCGAGGGGAGAAAACACAGCAGCAGTGAAATCCTCTCGTGGCTCATTAACAGAAAGGAATTGCAGTTGGGTTCTTTGCTGCCAAAGGAGCTGTGGCACTGCCAGCATTGCCTGAGAGGGGCTAATTTGTGCCTTTAGTTTTACAGCCCCCTCTGAGCCCTACCCCAAGCACAACCACACCTCTCTTGCTCATCCCTTTTGTCCCCAAAACCCAGATAATGACAGCAGAGATTGTTGCTCTCCCCCATTCCTCACTGTATCACACAACACGATGACATCAAGCTTATTTTCCCCAATTCCTGCCCAAAACCAAGCTCAGTGAGACATTTTCCAGCACAGAATAATCCCAACAATGTGCCAGACTGTGAGCCCCACGGATGAAATGCAAGGGAAGTTGTTTTGCCTGAGATGCAGAAGTGACTCTGCAGGATTAAGGAGCCCAAAGAGATTTTGCCACCAGCAAGGTTAAACAATTGCTTCTTCCTTCCTCCTCTCCAAAGTGGCTGATTAATTCGGGAGCAAGGTAAACAATAAACAGTGATTATGTGCATGGGGGTGATGATTCAGCCAAAGCAGCAGAGCAGCATTTGAGTAACAGGCTCCAAACATGGGCTTTATTTTCCCAGTGACGATTCCCCCGTGAGCAATGGAACAAGATGTCTCAAACAGCCACCAGGCAACAGCAGGGCCCCAGTGTCCAGAGCTCCCCACACCAGCAACCCAAAGGGCTGACACCAAAGTTTTTTTAAAAATATATAAATTTAAAAAGAAAAATCAGCCTGTAGGGGATCACACATTCCAGGAGCAGTTTTTTCCATCCAGGCAGCAGCGAACACAAACTAGCTGGGACATTTCAACTGGCGTGGCAATGCCTAGGAGAACATGCTGTGTCAAAAGAGATCTTCTGGAAAAGTGAAAATGTAGTAGGACACCTGCAAAACATCTCCTTTCTGCCTGCATAACCAAGCCCTGAAAAATTTAAATGGATACTGCAAGAAAAATGTGCTGGGGGAAGTTCTGTGAAGCCATAAAACCCTGAGCCACTGAGGGGATGAAAGAAATCATGAAGGCAAGCATTTGTGCTTCTGCTTTATGCCTCATATTTTTGTTTTGCCTCATAACAAGCCTGATTGGATCCTGTCTGTTCCTTGGATAAAGAGAAGATGGAAATGCTTTCTGTTGCATCAACAAAAAGCAGCATGAAAGAAGTGCACGGGCAGCGAGCCAGCCCTGGGGCAGCACTGCTCTGAAGAACTCCCCAAACCCCTGGAGCTGGGGGTTTCACCTCCCTGCACCCCTGTGGGTGATCTGCACCTGGAACAGTTCAGTTTGCAAGCCAAACATATTTTTCCAAACACCATGACCTGGATGGGGATGGGGAAAAAAGGGAGCAGCCCCTCTCCCTTTGTCCCTTAGAGGGTGAGCAGCTGGGAGTTGTACCAGGACATCACAAAAATCCCAAAATCCTGGGAAATTCATCCCCACCTCCGTGGCTGGTTCCTTCGCCCAGCTCATCCAGCTGCACAGCCCCACCCTGGCTGTTTAAACTCACCTGATGTCCCCTGGTGTCACCTGCCAGGGCCATGGCACCAGCAGCAAGCAAGGGGTTAACAAATCTGGGGAATATATCCACTCCACTTAGGCAGAGCAGAGCAGCAAGGGGGCCCCGCCGTGTTGACAAATCTAACAGCAAATTAAGAAGCTGAAATAAAATGCACCATCAAGCAAGCAGCTGGAGCCAGGCCAAAAATCAGAAATAGATGTAAAGAAAACTCGATCGAGAAATCAGCTCCAAAGCAGGCTCATTGAGCTCAATTACTAGAAATTAGAAAAGGAAATGGAAAAATTGCTATTGGAAGGGCAAGGATGCATTCTGTGGCGTCAGGGATGGCTGCTGTGTTTGTTGTGTCCCTCCTAATGGTGTTTGTGCAGCGTGGGGTTGGTGATAACAGCTCAGGGTGCCATTGATATGGGAGGACAGCCTGGCACTCACAGGCAGCAATTCACATCTTGGGAATTTGTGTTTGCAACAGCAAACCTGTCAGAGTCCAGGGCATTCCTTTGGTTGTCCTGGAAGGTCACAGACCTCAGCAGAGAGGCTGGGACCCGAGAAAGAGGGTTTGAATCCTGGCCAGGGGGGTCTGTCCAGGGGGGTTGCCTGGCACAGAGCCCAGGGAGACACAGGCTTTGATTTTATGGAAAAAGCTTCCAACATTGAGAGAAGAATTACAAGTCACAAAGGTGTGACAGACAGCAGTGTAGTTTATCACCAGGTGAAAAATTTTATCGTTTTGGGGTTCTTAGAATGGAGCTGACTGGGGAACAAGATGGAGATTTTAGGGCAGTGCCCTGGGTTCTTCTTGTTCTCCCCTGGCCTCCATCTGCTGATGTGACGTGGGCACAGAGTAGTGTAAAGAGATTGGGTGAAAATAGAGATGACCTCTTTAGTATAGATAATAGGCATTGGCACAGAATTGTAAATAACAGACACATAATTATCTGTATAAGAGGCAGTGACCTCCCATCACGGGGGGAGCCACCTGTGTCCGAGCTGCTGTGAACACCCTGGCCGGGCACAGAGAAAATTGTAAGATAGGAAATAATAAATACGTGGGAAACCTTAAACAAGATTGCTTAAACCCCTTGCTGCTTAAGATCTTGAGACTTCTCTTCATTCTCATGCCAAGCTCAGAGCCTTCAGAGGGCAAAAAAGATTCACTCAAACCACCAGAACCACCACCTGAATCTCGGGTGAAGAGAGAAAACCTAAACCCAAGACAAACCTGCAGGGAAATCCCGTGCTGGGGTCTGTCCCTGTGACCCTGGTGACATTGCCATGTGCTCACAGCTCACCCTCCCTGTTGCTCTGATTTTTTTCCAGCCTTCTGATGTTTGCATTTTCGTACTGGAGTTCTCACCCGTTGTAACATAAACAAAGTGAATGTTTTCACATTCCTCTCTGTAATGGATTTCTAGTTTGACCAGTGGGGTCAGAGAGGTGTCAACCTTGTTGCCCAATCCCTGGTCAAACTCCAAAAAACTATATAAACCCAAATCCCAAATAAATGTCCTTTGCTCTCACAACTGGGCTGTGTGAGTGTCCCTTTTGTGTCCATCTAGTGACACCTCCCCACCAGGCTGCAGCCAGCCTGGGGAACACACAGGGGTTTTAAAGAATTCCCATCAGGTTGCTTCTTGCACATTTGAAGCTGGTACAGTCCTGGTTTGAAACTCTGCTCTGTAGCCAAGAGCACGGAGAGACAGGAGACATTTATTTAAAAAGCAAAGAATACAAAAAAAATTCATGGGCTGAGTTGAATAAAAGAAAATTCTGAGTTCAAGAGATCCATGAGGATCATCAAGTCCAACTCTTAAGAGAATGGCCTAGAAAAAAACAGCAGAAAAAACCAGAAAGTTTTAGCCCTCGTGGTTACAGGAGCTGGCAGGGCTGCAGCAGTGAGCAGAGAGAAGCAGAGCCTGCCCTGAAGAGGTTTGGGGTCATTATTCAGAGCCCTCAGAGCTCCCAGAACAGCTTAGAGCTCAGCCCCTCTCTCCCCACAACTCTTCTTTCTCAGCACCTCCCTCTGCCTTTGCACCTGGGAAAATCTGCCAAATCCTGCTCAGCTTTCCTTTGTGACACACCAACCTGTCACTCCAGGTGTCCCAGAGACACAGAGGTTGGGGACAGCCCTGAAGTGTTTGTGTTCCCAGCACAGGGCAGCACTGCCATGTGTCCCACTGTCCCCTCACAGGAAGGTCTCTGGTTTATCCCTGAGGGGGCTGCAGGAGATGCAAACCCCAAGTTCATTATGGACATTCCAAACTGCATCTCCTGTCTGGGGAGGCAGGATCTCAGGGAGGTTGAAAGCAGCTGCCTTGGCCTGTAATTGCCATGAGTTCAGGTAAAACCACTTGGCTTGGCTCGAGTTCTCCTAAATTTGGGAGAATTTGTCCTCAATTCCTCAAACCTTTTGCCCAAAAATCCTTTTTCAGGGCCTTGGTTTGTAGCTGCTCAATCACAGTTTCCCTTCAGCCCTCCTGCCACAGCTCCACCTCCACTCCTTGCACCCGTTCCCATTCTTATCCCTTGTAAAGGAACTCATCCCTGCAGGACAAAATGCTCCTCTTGGGATGGAGCAGGACCACAGAGTGTCCCCAGAAGGAGACCAGCTCAGATTTGTCCCTAGGGCTGAGCAATCCCAGATTGCAGAGCATGACAGGGCTCAAATCCAGCTACCTGTGCCCTGGCATGGGGGGCAGCCCCAGGGACCCCCTGGGCAGGACTCCAGCCTTGTTGTCCCTTTTCCTCCCTGGAAGTTCCATTCAGCTTTCCCCTGGCAGGGATGGAGATGGATTGGGAGCTGGAGGAAGCGTTCTCTCTCCAGCTCACTGCTTAAATTGACTTAATTTCTTCAAAATGTTTTCTGTTATTAGATTTCAGAAGAGGGAAAGAAAAAACCCTGTGAAGTTACACAAGCAAAAGTAAAGAGATTGATCCCTGGATTTGTTGACTTAAAGGGCTTGTGGGTACAAGCAACCAGAAGTTTATTACTTCAAATAATTCTGTCCACTGGGGTCAGCTGCATCATTCAAATTTTAAAGTTATCTGGATGAATCTGAGTTTTTCTCCAGTTCTTTTCCACAATTTAAAGGGCTTGTGGGTACAAGCAACCAGAAGTTTATCCCTTCAAAGAATTCTGTCCACTGGGGTCAGCTGCATCATTCAAGTTTTGAAGTTACCTGGGATGAATCAGGGTCTTTCTTCAATTAATGGCAATTCTATTTTTCTCCTTTACATCCCAACATCACTCCAAAGTGCACTTGTGTGCTCAGCAGCTCTCTAAAAACCAACAAAACAACTCTGCCCTCCGAGGATACCTCATCCCACATGTGGCATTTCAGTGATTTGATGGGATTGACATTCCCTGTCCCTGAGGAAGGGCAAGGCCAGAAAAGGCAGCAGAGCCCCACCCGCAGCACACGCTGCCCAGCACGTGCCCAGCCACGAGCTGCTGGTCCCCGTCCAGCCCAGAGCAGCAGGGATGCTCCACCACCATCTGATGGCTGCTTGGGGCCTTGTGGGAAGCCAGTGGGATTGATCCAGGTCCTGGCAGGCAGGTATCCGTGTGTCTCAGAGCCAGGACTGGGCTGGGAGGGTGCCAGGCACGAGCGGGACGGGGCCCTCTGAGGTCTGCTGGCACCTCACGGCACCTGCCCCGTGCTCAGACACTGAGCTCCAAGTCTGGCACCTCGGGAAAAACTTCTCATACCTTTTGGGGGATGCAGCTTTATCTCTTTTCCGTGCTCCAGCTCCAAGGGGAGCAGCACAGAGCCCCAGAGTCATCCCAGTTCCCTCCCCTCGCTCGACTCAGGGCTCTCAAGCACTGAGATTTCCTTTCTTCTTCAGCAAAGGGAAGTTGGTTTTTTGTTTTTTGTTTTTTTTTCCCAGGGAGGCCACAGCATGGCAAAGAAACCAAGAGGGTGGCGTAGGCCTGAGGCTCCCAGAAAGGCATCAGGGTTCCTCAGGAACAGCAGAGGAGCTGTCAGGGAGGAGAAGGGGGCGAGGAACACCCGGCAAGGAAGGACCACAGGTGAGCAGGGGTGGGTGCTGGAGATGCTGGGGAAGCTGCTGAAGGGGTGGGGTGATGGGGGAAAGAAAAAAAAGAAAGGGGCAAAAAGGGATTCTGGGTGTAAAATTTAGGACTTTGGTAAAGCAGCCTTGATTTGCAGAAGGGAAAATGTGGCCAATCAACAGAAAAAAATCCTGGTCTGCCCAGGAGAGATTCAGACAGAGCGGCAAGCACAGAGCACAGGAGGTGGAGTCCAAAAATGCAAAGCAGCTCAGCCTGGGTGAGGACCACGGCCCCATGAGGCACCCAGACAACACAGGGCAGTGGGAATTTGTTCATCCCCAGCTGAAATCCTCAGCAGCTCCCTGCAGAGCTGCTCCCTGAGGGAGGGAGGGATGGGAGCCTTGCTCCTGCAGGGCTCAGGATACGGCACCGCTCCGGAGTGGGCGGCACAGCCTCATCCTTCATGAATGAAAATTTTTTAAAAAATTAAAAAAATAAAAAAGCAATACAAGAAAGAATCACACCACCCACCAGCAGGTACTCTATAAATACCATGGCAGGGGGTGTCTGCAGAGGAACTGGAGGCATTGACTTCATGGCGTGCTCAGAGCCGCAGATGCAGCTTCATTACCATGTAGAGCTCTTGGCTGAGACCTCAGAGCTGTGCTGAGCTGCTCTGAGCTTGGCCTGGATCTTCTGCCCCATAAAGGGCAGGAAAACTATGAACAAGCCCAAATCCTTCCCCTGGAAAACAGGAAAATTGTTGTATTTATACCCCAGTGGTACCTGCAGGCGCCCCAGTCCTCAGGAGAATTGAACTATAAACTCTGCTTGGAAGATCCTGGATGAAAACACAACACTCAAAGTCCTTCCTCAAATATTCGAGGTCTAAGCTGGGCTGTTGGTGCAGCTGACCTTCACTTCAGTATAAACGTGCTGAGCTTTGCAACAACCAGAGCAGGGCAGAATTAAAATATTTGGCAAGCTGCAGCTGAGCTCACCTGCCTGGTGTGCTGGCTGGGCAGAGAGAAAGGAGGAATCCCTGCAGAACCCTTCACAGCAATCAGTGCAGGGGAGAAAGTCATTGCTCTGTGGCTGAAGCAGTGCTGGTCAGGGCCCAAATCTAGGCTGAGCTGCACATAAATCACAAAACCACCTCAATTTCTGCATCAGCATACCCCATATAACAGTGACCAGACCCCAGCCCTTTAATTCCTGTAGGGCTCCCTAAAAATGTCCTATAATGCAGATTGCAGCAGTGTTAATTTAGGAAGACAAAAATATATAAAATCACATAACAGCACAAAGAGACCTGTCTGCTGAGAAGGATGTTTGGGTTTACTGTTGCAGAGAAAGAACATTGTCACCTGGAGAATGAGCCTAGAGGAAGAGCAGGAATGATGGGAGGGAACACTGGGATGGATGACAGAAGGCAAACCAGGCTCAGGCACAGGCAGAAGCTGCTTGTGAGGGGCCCTGGAGTCACTTGTACCAATATCCTCTGCAAATGAGAGAACCTGGAGGGCTCTGCTGTGCTCTGACTGTCTCAGCTTTGCTGCAGCAGCAGAGCCAAGGAACAGGGGAACCAGGTCCAGCTCCCAGGAGGATTTGAGGTGTTCCTCACTCTGAACCTGTGGGTGCCCCAAGAGAAGATCTTTTCTTCTCTGGCACAGGAGGTGAAACAACCTCAGGTTGTTACCAAGCAGGACAAGTTCCAACCATGGCACAACCAGAGCCAAGGCTGAGCAGGGACCACAGAGCACTGAGCTGAGCCTAAAGTGTCACCTGGAGCCACCAGAGAGGTTCTGTCCCATCTGGCACTGGGATCCCCATGGGTATTGTCACCTCAGTGACAATTAACAGGGCTGTCCCATGGCACTACACAACTCACAGCAACCTCAGAGGCTGGAATGCTCAGCACAGCCAAGGCTCCAGCAAATCCTTGGGCTGCTCTAAGGGGAGCAATTACCCAGCCCTAAAGCTGCCTGTGGAACCTCTCCTCTGCGTTATCCGCGAGATTTAACTCGCTGTGAAGATGATCACAGGCTTTAGCTGGCTGCTGAGAGCTAAGGGGATGTAATTTGGGGTTTTGTCCTCTCTGAGCACAACACACCTGAGCTGCACAGCACACCTGAGCAGCACAGCACACCTGAGCATCACAGCACACCTGAGCATCACAGCACACCTGAGCAGCACAGCACACCTGAGCAGCACAGCACACCTGAGCAGCACAGCACACCTGAGCAGCACAGCACACCTGAGCAGGACAACAAACCTGAGCAGGACAACAAACCTGAGCAGGACAGCACACCTGAGCTGCACAGCACACCTGAGCAGGACAGCACACCTGAGCTGCACAACACACCTGAGCAGCACAACAAACCCCACCAGCACAGCTGCTCCATCCCCAGCCAGCCCCCAAGGCAGCCCCCTGTTCCCCTCTCCTCAGGGGATGTGGTAGGAAAGGGAAATCAAGCACTTTGCCACAGCAACAGCAGTGCCAAGGGCCAAAGCACAGGTTCCCTTCCCTGTGGAACCAAACATGCAGCTCCTCCAAAAACTCCCTTCCAAGAGAGAGTTGAGCAGGAAAAACTCATTAAGAAGAGATGTACTCAAAATTTCCCAGCATTAAGTTTATGTGCCTGTTCTCTCACTGGGGCTGTATGAGTGGAGATCTTTATTCTGTTCCTTCACCTCTCTTAGCGAGCATTCAGGCATGCAAGTCTAGAAGTTATAATGATATTTTGGTGGGTTTTGTACAGTTATTCTTTGGATTAATTCCCACTCCAGCTCTCTGCATGTCTCATGTCATGGGACAGGGCAGAGGTTCTGGTTTAACCCAGCACTGGCTGATTCAGGAAGGGACAAATGAGTGAAATGCCACCACCCAACACACCGGGGTGTGAACCAGGGAGCAAAATGAGCTCAGTATTGCTCTGTAATTCACCCCTTCCATGGACCAGGCCCACAAAGGAACAAACACAGCTGGGCAGTTATCAACAACAGCCTTTTGATGATACCAGACCCCCAGCAAAGCATCTCAGCCTCACTTTTCCAACAAAACTCATTGCCTGAAGAGCAACAGGGTGGGGGACGAGGCTTCTCATGGAGACCAAAACAAACCAACCTTCCCCTGGAGTCACAGTCTGGCCCAGCTTGAACTGCCTTTCTAGATCCTCTAGAAAAAGAAAGGAAGGGGGAAAAAATTGCTTAGCAAGATGATTAAATAAAATGTTAGCTATTCCAGCTACCCACTGGCTCTGGCTTTGACGTCAGAGCTGAATGCATTAACTAAATTTGTCGCTCAAACAGCTAAAAATATCTAAGACATTAAAAAAAAAAATAGGTCAGTGCTGGGAGAACTGGAGGTCCTCAAGAGACACAAAACCCCTCCAGGTGGGGTTCACTGTGCTCTTGGGACTGGGATGTGGTGGAAGAGCTGTGGCTGCTGAATATCCAGAGAAGGGAATGAGATGCTGCTGCCTGCTGCTTGAACTGTTAGATTTCCAGAGATGCCCACAGTGTTTGAAGGTTTTTCCTCTTCCAGTTTACTACTGGCACCCCCAAGAACTCCAGGAGTGTTTGGACAAGGCTCTCAGGGATGCCCAGGGTGGGGTTGTTGGGGTGTCTGTGCAGGGCTGGGAGTGGGACTGGATGATCCTGGTGGGTCCCTTCCCATTCTGAGTTCATGTGGTTCAGCTTCCCAACAGATAAGCAGTGGAGCTGGGGTGCTGGAATGAATAATCCATTCTTTTAGGGGTTACTAGAGGAAAGAAAACTCCCTTTAAATGATGGAACAGAACCATGTGTTGAGTTTAGGAGCCAGCCTTGTTCTTTTCGAGCCCCTTGCAAGGTTTTCCATCTTTGAGGAAGCTCTTCAAGGGTGCTGTGGACACACCAGGTGCCATTTCCAAAAGGGAGCAGTCAAAGCACAGCAAACACTGGGGTAAAGCCTAAAGCAGGTATTTGCTTTTGTTCTTTGTCACAGGGAGCTCCCAGAGAGCCAAACATCCTTCACCACGGCTTGCTCTCAGCCAGGCTGCTGCTCAAATCCACAATTCCTGGAGGGGTTGGTGCAGGGTGGCAAATATCTGAGCAGGGAAATCTGCTGCACAGCCTGGGCTGTCCTGACCTGCTCCAGGGCTGATGCAGCACAACAAAGGAACAGGCAACAAACAACTTTGGCTACAGGACAGAACCAAGAGGAAACAAGTCTGGGGTTTGTTTCAAGTCATGGAAAGCAAATTTTTACTGATCATGTCTGTGCAGGTCCTGATCCAGGGATCCATGCATGAACCCCAGGAATAAATCCTGGCGTAAGTGTGTCATTAATGTTTCACTGATAGGGACAGAGTCAAGTTTTGGGCTTGGGGCAGAGACCTGGAGCCCAGGAATTATAATAAAGAGATGCTTGAGTTACCTGAAGTCCCTTCCTGCTGCTGGTCCTGTGGCACTGAAGAGGAGACTTTGCTTCACTAATATTTCACAACAGGTTCAGTTCTTACTCTGCCAGAATTTGCATGGGAAAAGAAAATTTTCCCATGGCAGAAAGCAAAAATCAGAGGATTTCATGCCCACACTTGGAGGGATCATTGTAATTGTGTTACTGGATACTCAAAAAACTCACAGAGAGTGATCCTGCAAACTCCCAAAGCCAAAATCCTGGCACTACACATCAGACACGAGTCAGTGCAGGAGCAGAAACAACATTACAGGTGATTAAGTGACATTAATTGCTGTGAGGGTGGGCAGGCCCTGGCACAGGGTGCCCAGAGAAGCTGTGGCTCCATCCCTGGCAGTGTCCAAGGCCAGGCTGGAGCAATCTGGGATGGTGGAAGGTGTCCCTGCCCGTGGCAGGGGGTGGCACTGGGTACATTTTAATTTCTTTTTCCACCCAAACCCCTCAGTGATTCCATCAGGCTGCAGCACCAGAGCCCAAACACAGCTGGGGTGAAATGCCACCAGGGACAGCACAGGGAGCAAAATCTATTTCCACAAAACCACGGGGTGATCCAAGGTTGCAGAAACCACCCGACATGGAGAGCTTTAATGGGAGAACAGATGGATAAAAGATATTCCTATTACCAGCTGCAATCTTTAATTTTGCTCCAGCCCACAAAGTGCTGACTCCCCTCACCTGAGCCCTGTCACCTCCCCTCCTCCTGACTCTGCTCCCTCCCCAGTGTGGGACATTAACATATGTCCAATCTGCTGAAGGTTAGGGAAGGAGTTTCTCCCCAAGAAAGGTTAATAAACAAAGAAGTCCTGCAGTAACAATACAGCCATTGTGTGAAAACTTAATTGGATCAGCAATGCATCAAATGTGC
>JBBMKD010000049.1:8204283-8218651 GCA_037834095.1 Argya squamiceps
AGGAAAGGGGCTCCACCCTGCCACCATCCTCTGGACTCAGGACAAGTCCTTGGGCCCTCTGTGGGTGCAAACACTGAACTTCCTCCCATTGGGGTTACTTTCTCATTCCTTTTTCCAAGAATTACCTGCAATTTCTCCTTGTGCTTCACAAGAAAAGGAGCTGCTGATTCACTGGCTCCTTGTCTCTTATTTTTTACATCTCTCATGTCCCCTTTTAGTCATCTTTTCCATTAACTGACCCTGATTTTCCATTAATGTTGCTCCAGTGCTACTGGTTCTGATCCTGACAACTTCCATTGCTCTTCCATGAGCTCCATTAGGTACAGGAATCACAGAGTAGCTCAGGAAAGGGTCTTTTGCTGATATATTGACTTATTTTTTTTAATCCCAATGTAATGCTAATGGTTTATTACTATTTTTACTTATTTTATTACTATTTTCACTATTGCCAGGCATTGAGTAGGTTTTCCACTTGGATTTCTCACCCCTTTGCCCACAGTTACCACTCCCTTAGGGTGCATTTATCATCCAGAAACTCAAATTATCCCTCCATGGTGTGAGCTGTCTTTCCATTGCTGTCAGCACTGATTCCTCCTGCTCCCATCCTGCCTGCTTGGTCCCCACTCCTGAAATCCTTTGCTAATCTCGCTAATTCCATGAGATTTTCACCCTTACATCCTCACACCCACTTTTCTGGGCCATTAACACATTTTCCATCAGTGCTAACCGATGTTTCCTGCCAGAGGAGATGCAGCAATTACAGCCTTACATGAAAGCTTCATTTCTTCTGAATTCCACTCCCAAAATCCAGACGTGGAGTCATTGTGCTGGAGAAAGGAGTCAGATTGTCTGGCAAGGCTGAGATTGACAACTGTCCCACAGATTGAAATTGAGCCTCTAATTGGTTTCAGATCCAATTCCTGCTTGTATAGGAATGAGTAAAATACAGGCCTGGATCATCTATGGGCCCTTTACAAATGGGGATAAATAGGTACATAAAATGAAATGTTAAGTAATAATTTCTTAAATTAAAATACTTCAGATGTGAAGATTGGAAGGTGAGATTACCCAGGACAGAGCCTGCTTCTGCTTCTGCTGAAGGACTGTAACAAGAAATTCAATTCAATTAAAAGCCATTTTCAGATGCTTTGAATTTTGGAACACTGGAAAAAAGCACTCAGAGACAGTGGAAGGGGGATTTTGTGTGTCCAGAGAAGCTGTGGCTGCCCCTGGATCCCTGGCAGTGTCCAAGGCAGGTTGGACACTGGGGTTTGGAGCAGCCTGGGACAGTGGGAGGTGTCCCTGCCCATGGCAGGGTGTGGAACAAGTCCAACACAAACCATCCATGATTCCGTGTATTAAAAAAAATACTTTTCCACCTTAACAGCTCTAGAAATGGCTCCTCCTTGGAATATACAGTGTGAGATGGAAGAAGCTCTTGCTCCTGGATGGGGAATACAACTGAGTAAACCCTGGGATGGGGAAAACAAACAACCATGGAAAAAACCTCAGATTACTAACAGTATTTTAAGTTCCTCCTCCTAAATCAGATGAAACCTGTCCTGGTGGGACAAACACCCAGAGAGAGGATCTGCTTCCACCTCCTCAGAAATGAGAGGATGAACACCTCAAACCTCCCAGCTCAGAACAACACCACAAACTCTGTAAATATTGAATGAGCAAACATTGAGGGCAGAGGAAATCCCAGGTAGAGCCGTGTTGGAGAAGGAGGGACAGCCCAGCTGCTCCTCTCCTGCCTCAGGGCTTCCAGGACTGGCCTACAGCTGGCCCAGGGCCATCTTGGGCAGATTGTTCTGTAGAGGAGTTACAAAAAAGCTTCAAGAGAATCCTGCACAGCTCAGAACCCAAAAGCACCAGAAAAAAGGAGATGGGAACACGGCACTCGTGGAGGTGATTGGCAGCTGCCACACTCACTCCAGCCAGGAATTTGTTTGGAAAACTCTGCTCATTCTTCACTCAGCTCCTTTTGCCTCTCGGGGAGAGGCAGAGGGGAGCTGTGAATCCTTGGTTTGGCACAGGGGGTGGTTTCTGAAAGGGTTTTTTTGCCTCCAAAATCCTTCCTCCCCTTCCTCACCAAAGCCCCATTTTGTGAGCCGCAGCTTCTGAAAAAACAGTAAAGCTTCAGAGCGTTTTGTGAAGGATAAAATGAAGAGAAGGCAACTTTCTTACAACTTCGCTGCAATCCAAGGAGAACTGGGGAAACTTCCACACCCCTCTGGATCATCAGCACAGAGGATGGGGAATGAAAACCAAAATGGAATGAAATCTTCAAGTGCCTCTCCAGCAATTCATCTGTTCCACCCCGGGAGGAACAGGGAGGCCTGAGGATAGAAACTCTCCTTATTCTAAACACCTTAAACTTGAGGTAATCAGTGCAGAGCCAGGTTTTTTTCAAACATATGCCTGAGAAAAAAAGAGAAAATACAAGTTCTCTGTAAGGCAAGAGCCACCTGTGCTTCCATCCCCTGGGAATTTTGCTTGGAGATGCATCTTCCTGCCTCTTGTCTGCCTGGGGTTCACCCCCTCCCTGCCTGCAGCCCTTTGTGATTTCCTGTGTTTGAAGCCTGCTCCAGCTTCTCTTTGTGGCACAAAACCTGCTGTGTTTTCCAGGAAAATGCTGGCAGGGGATCCACAACCTTTCACCATCCCTTTATTGTTTCCTTCTGAGGCCTGAACTCTTTCAGTGGCCCCTTCAGATGTTTTCAACTGAATTTAACAGCCAGGACCTGCCACTGGCAATGCCCAAATGCTGCACTGAGGAATTGAGTTTATTCGAGGCATTTCTGCTGGAATTACAGGCCACAGACACAACAAAGCTTTGCATAACACAATGTCCTTCCTATCAACATCCTTCCCAAAAAAAAAAGGCTTCAAACCAGATAAGCAGAATAAAATCTTCTTCTTTTTCTTCTTCTTCTTTTTTACATCATGCTTTCCTTTTCCCCAGAATCCCTTTCAGGGCTTGGTGCAAGGGAGACAAATCATCTCAATTACAAATTATCTTCATTTCCTGATTCTCTATTTACTTTGCTGTGTTTCCCTGTCGGGGCCAAGGTCTTCCCAAGGCAGATCCCTTCTAATCCAAGAGGAATGCCTTTCAGAGGGGATTGGAAAAGGAAAAACCTCACTGCTGACACTTTCCTGAGGGGGAGACTGTACCTCTGAGTGCAGAAACAACAGGAGAAAATAATCATTGCCACCTGGAGCTGGATGAGAGAACTTTTCGCTGGATGATCCAAACAAAGTTTTCAGCTGGATGATCCAAATGAACTGGAGAAAATCATTTTACAGGGTCACAGAATGGTTTGGGTTGGCTTTAAGGAAGGACCTTAAAGCCCATCTCATTCCAGCCCCATGCTGTGGGCAGGGACACCAGTCAAAGCCCATTTGCAGACTTGGTGCTTTCCCAGGCAAAAAGCATCCCAGAAAAGCCACCTTAGGCCAACCAAATATTTCATTTGACCTGAAGGTAGCAGATTTATGGCGTCTGAGTCACTTAATTAATTTTTATTTACAGTTTAGATCAGTGCTATTTCCAAGCATAAAGTCAAAAGAAGCATTTCAAGTACGTAGAAGCAATATATTTCAGAATGAAACACTCAATTTTCTTCCTTCTCCATTTTTTTGGCTTGAAACATCCATATTTCACCGAATGGATTAAGAGATTAAAAAAGACATCTCATGTTTTCTTCATGGTGTTACTTTTTTTCCCTGTGTGTGCTCTTAATGGGCTCTTTGGCCTTCAGGAGAGCCCTTTGTTCAGCAAGAAGGGCTGGAACAAATTGCAAACAGCTCTTAATGAACACATCAGAGTTTGGAAAATGAGGGTGAAGGAGACCTGGGGTGGCCCAGCCCCTGGAGAAGGTCACAGCCCAGCTGAGAGAGCTTTGCTGCCTCTCCCTGCCAACAGCCAGCAGCCTCAGAGCAAACTCCCAGCACCCAAACCTGTCAAACATCACCACCTGCAAAGCCAGCTCATTTCAAACTAAATTTCCATGAGATTGGCAGAGGCAATATTTTCTTTCCCCAGGTAAGGCCTGTCTTTGGGAGACACCTGAGCTGAGGGAGCTCAGCCCTGCCAGCACCCCACAACTCAAATGCCCACGACCAGAGCTCCTGTCATTTCTCACCTGAGCCACCTCCAGCCACCAGGCCCAGCTGAACCATCTGACATCAAAGACAACCCCAAGATCCACTTTCCAGCCCCTCTGGATGAACCAGGTTCCACAGCATTGAGGAAATCACCTGGGCCCAACCGTTCTGAGCCCTTCAGAGCAGCCCTGTCCATCTGTCCCCGTCCCTCCCACCTCACTGCTGGGACCTTTTGCTGTTTCAGGTCAACATTTTCCACTTTGACTCACCAGGATTTTCCTGAGGGTTTCCTGGACAATCCATCTGGGCAAAGGGGGCAGAAAGTGCCACCTTAGCTGCCCCCAGACTAAAATCTAGGTGAAGGAGCTTGTAGACCTCACTTGGAACAATCTCAGGGAGATCTCTGGCTTTCTTTAAAATAAAAGATTGTTCAATATTTGGTGCAAAGTAACCAGAATAAACTGGAATGCAGGAAAACCAGGCTCTTGTGATTCCACCCTCAACCAGGTGGAGCACAAATTTCTCTTGGTGCCCATGACTTTCACCATGGAACAAGACCAGAGTCACAGCTGATATTTCTGCCTGACTGGGACAGCATTCAAGACTCAATAACATCATCCAGGAGGGGACAGGAATCAACTGATTGCGCAAGAAAGAATCCTTTCCAGGAAACAAACTCTCCAGAAGAGCACCACGGGTGTCTGTAATTGCCATGGAGCCATTTTCAATGCACTTTTTTTATGTCCCTTCTTTGTTTTTCCTCTTTATGAGAGGAGAAGGGATCAGCAAGCTCCTTCAGGAAGTGTCAGAGAATGTTTCTTGCAGGGTTTGAGACCCAAAGATCACACTTGTACAAAGATAGGGAAGAAATAAAGCAGTTTTTTATCAGAAATAACACTTCCACTTCTTGACTTCATCTCTCAGATTTCCATATTTCCTTTACAAGAAGTTCTGGTGACAGCACTGAGCTTTTCTGAGAGCCAGGGATTCTTCCTCCAGCCTGCAAGGGTTGTTTTACACTACAACGATACAGACTCTCAACATCAGAAGGCTGAAAATTACTTTTTTATTTCTGGGATGCGTCTCCCTTTTATACTATTTTACACAGACCAATTTGATTGGTGAAACAAAGACAAACCTCTTCAATCACATTGGTCAGACCAGAGGGACATCAAGAAGAAGCCCCTCCTAGGGAAAAGGAATGAAAACATAGGTACAACTACAAAAAACTGTCTTTTGTTTACAGAAGATTTTCTGGGAAAAGAATTTCACAAAACTAAAACATCTCAGGCACGAAACTAGGGCTACACAATGGGTCATTTTCCCCAACATCCACTCAGAGAATAATTGATTTTGTATAAAACCAAACAGTGCAGGTAAAACACCCTGGATTTAACAATCCTGATCCTGTTCAGCCCCTCTGTGGGAAATGATCCCAGGATGTTTTACCAGCTGGAACAATCCCCTCACATAGCACAGGGATGCAGCCACCAGGATGGAAGGCAGGGAGCTGTTCCCCAGTGTCCTGTGGGGCTTTGAGGATCCAGCCAGGAAGAAAACAAGCAACTGAAGGTGCAGGGAAGGCTTAGGGGGGCAGATCTGCCAGGAGGGCAGGATTACAAAATGCCAGTTGGGCTGGAAATGCCAAGTGGGCTCCATGACCCTGCTGGGCCAGGGCCTCACTTTTCTGTCTGCTCTGGGAGGATCTGCAGTGAACTTCACTGTGAGTGCTAGGGGAGGAAGAATTTACCAGGCTCTGTACCCACTCCCCTTCCTGGCCCTAAAAAAGCAGCTCCATAAACCCAACACCAGGGTAACTGTGATTTTGTTCTTTGCTTTATTACTCCTCTACTACTCCCTCCTTCATTTCCTCTCCTCAAAGATGGGTAATAGTTATGTTTCTGCCTCATCTTTCATGAGATATTCAATAACCATCTCTTTCCCAGTTACTTCAAGCCCCTTGATGGATGACGCCGGGAAGCTGGAAGCGTGTCCATCCCCACCAGGCCTCATGGAGACTCACTCAGGGGATCTTTGGGGAGCATTTGGATTCGATACAAGGCTCACAGAGAGGATTTCACTCCAGGGGAAAAAAAACTGCTTCCTGTCTGAGGCCATTTCCTGAGAGCTTCTACTAAATATCAGCAGCAGGGCAGAGTTATTGGTCTCCTCATTGATCACAGGGAGCAGCTCTGCTGGGAGGAAAGGCTGGGAGAGTTGGGATTGTTCAGCCTGGAGAGGAGAAGCTTTGGGGTGAGCTCAGTGTGGTCTTGCAGGGCCTGAAGGGGCCAACAGGATGGAGAGGAATTGTTTCCAAAAGCATGGAGTGACAGGACAAGGGGAGATGGCTTCATACTGACAGAGAGTAGGTTTAGATGGGATATTGGGGAGAAGATTTTTATTATGAGGGGGATAAAACACTGGCACAAGGTGCCCAGAGAAGCTGTGGCTGCCCCTGGATCCCTGGCAGTGCCCAAGGCCAGGCTGGACATTGGGGCTTGGAGCAGCCTGGGACAGTGGGAGGTGTCCCTGCCCATGGCTGGGGTTGGAATGAGATGATTTTAAGGTTTCTTCCAACCCAGGCTGTTCCATGATCCCAAGATTACTTGGGCAGGAGCTGTGAACAGAGCAAGAAGGTTTCTAAGACACACCTTCACCCTTAACTCATGACGCATTAAATTTCCATTTTTACAGATGGGGGAACAGAGGAAATTTGGCCTGGGGTCAGCTGTGATAATGGAGGAGTTCTTGCCTGGCAGCACCTCATTCATCCCATTTCATTAGGCATTCAATCATCATTTAATCCAAGGCTCCTCATCCATCCTGGTGCTCAGAGCCCTGCGGGGAGTCTTTCAGTGTCAGCCAAGATATTTCAGGCTGAGGCCTGGCAAGAACAGCTCTGAGGGTGGCACCAACTGTCTGCACCCAGTTCCTTGACCCTTTCCCTTAAAGAGCTGCCTTGCTCCAGCAGAAAAAGCAGAAGGGGGTTAAATGGCCCTTATGAAGATGAAATAACCCAACAGCAGCACGTCTTTATTTAGATCATCAGGGCCATCTCGATTGTGATCCTAAGCACAAGAGAAAGGAGTTAAACCTCTTTTGAAATCTTCTTTTAGAAGAACTGAGGCAGATTTGCAGCCTCCAGAGATTCATGAGGAGACAGACACCCAAGAGATTATATTTAAATTTTAAATAGCTCTGGTTGATTGGGTCAGGGCCCGTTTAATGACACAGACTGATGGTCCTTCAGGTTGGGGTGGATTTTTCTTGAGGATTCTGGCACCAAGGAGTCATTACGACATGAGGTAATTATGGAGCAGATTCATTAGCTCACAAACAGGTTCAGGTCCCTCCACAAACCTTGTCCATCCCTCTGCATCCTTAGATGACCTGGGTGGGATAAAGGGAACTTGTCTGTGTGACTTTCTGCTCATGATCTTTCTGTATCAAATGATAAGATGCAAAAAACCTCATCACAGAGCTCAGATTTGTACAGAATAGGTTGAATAACACTGCAAAAATTAACAAATTGAAAAATCTAATGGTGAGAACCACAAAAGTAGAAACAGGAAAGTCTGAGTGTTAGAGTGTAAGACAGACAGAGCATCCTAGAAACTGGGGAGATATTCATGTTGGTAAGGCTTCTTTGAGACGCCAGAGTCAGTTCTTCATCTGCAGCCAAGAGAGCAATTTTAGAATTCAGCAAGATCAAGCACAAAGCACTGGTGAAGTGGGAGAAAAGGAAAAGAGCAGATTTTTCCTGGAAGAGCAGACTGAAAATTCCTGATGCTCATTGCCACCAGTTGTTTCTCACATGAAATAAGTGGGGCCAGATTTCCCATCCTTGTGCCCGGGGCACTGAGAAACAGAAATTAACCTGGCAGGCAGAAGGACAAGAGCTCCATTAGCCCAGAGCTGGAGCTCTTCCTCTCCTTGCAGCACCCAAATTCCTGTCCTGAGATGTTCCTGAAGCACACACTCACAGCCATAAGGACAAGGTAGAACATATTTGCAAAAAAAAGATGACCACAACAATCTGGTTTTTGCTCCAGGAGGGTCAAGAACGAGCTGATGTCACATGTGCCAGGCTGAGCCTTCAACAGTAACAGGGGTCCTGCAAATCACTCTGGTGTCCAGGACAAAGTCATCCAGAGATGTGCTCCAGCCACACTCCCAGCCTCCAACAGTTCCACAAAACCAATTAAAGGACTAAAAACTTATCAGGAGCCACAGTCCTTGTATATTTTTGGTTCAGACCAGCTTGAAAGGGACAGTTTGAAGGACTTTGGGGCATGAGGGACTAGAAAGCCTCATCCAGAGGCACAAAGGATTCCTTTATGGGACAGTAATTACTTGGCAGTAAAGGACATTAATTTGAAGTTAGTAGGGTTCAAGATAGTCCATTATTCATCGTGCACCCCATTTGCAATGAAATCATTTCAAAGTGATGGATTCAAATTTAGGCAAGTGATGTTGGAATGGGACAGAGGATAGACTTGCTATGTTTTATGGGCATAAAGAGACCCATAAATTTTGAATGTTAAAAAGTCATTACAAAGAGAGAAAATATTTTAGCTGTCAATCTGGCTCTCTTTATTGCTGAGGGAATAATTCCATGGGACACAGGAGCTCTGAGCTGGGAAATCCATCCTACAACATAGCCAAAGGATTTTGGGATCTGATCAGAAACCCCCTTAAATCAGCAATAAGAGGGTTAAGGATCTGCCACCCACAGCAAACTGCTAAAATGTAAACTCTAAACCTCCGCCCTTCACACTGGCAAAAGGAAAAGCTCTTTCTAGAGGTGGTGACCCCTGAAAAACCAGCTGGGGAGGGCCAAGTTATCATCCCAGAGATTGCAGGATGGATGGATGGATGTGCTGGAAAACTTCCCTTGCAAACCAGAACATTATTGGGATGGGAAAGAGGAGGAGCACTGGGAGCTCCCTCACCTTCCCATCACACTCTCCATGCAGAATCTGACACACCAAAACCCTTGGAGCTGTAGGTCCCAGGAGCACACCCAGAGCCTACAGGAACAGCAGCACCACACGACTGCAGAGCCCAAACTACAGCAGCCCTGGGAGGGATGAATAAAGAGAAGGAAGAATAAAACCCCTGTGTAGATTTGTCCCAGAATTTAATTCCCCTGCCAGTCCCACCAGTCAGCCCAAATCAGGTGGGATTTGCATCTCCCCTTTGGAGCAAGTATTACCCCAAAACAACTGCAGACTGCAGGATCACATGGCTGAGAATGTGCTGCCTCTCCAAAAAAGAGTCTCCAAAGTGGCATTAGACTTGCTATTAAACAGTGGAGAGAACATGATCCTACCTCAGCAAGAATAGAAAAAGAGTAGCTATTTCCTCCTAACGATCTCGTTCCAAGAAAACTTGGAATATATGCTTAACGTTGCAGACAGCTTTTCCTATGCCTGCTAAGCACTTCTGCTTGAAACAAATATAAACCTCATTTCATTTTATATATACCAACAAAATGCAAATTACAAGAGCAAGAGTCTGGAGTCTTCATCCTTTAGCTTATCTGTATCCCAGGCTCCCCACTTGCAAATGATGAATGTCTGCTCATGGATTTTCTATTTTTTTTTTGCAACCAAATAACTTCTGCCACATTGTGTTTCTCTCCTGCAATATAAATAATGTTCACTTAACAGTGAATGCATTAGACAACTATGTTTCCATTGAGTTGTCATTTCCAGAAATATTCTTCTTTTGGGTAGAAATTTTCCATTCTCGGTCTCGGCTGAAGAACAGTTTTTCACCCCACTTATTTCTATTTTTTCAGTATATCTTGCTATTATTTTTAATTTTAAAGTAACAGCAATATCTCCCAGTAAGAGATGCACTGCAAGCACAGACTTTTCCCCAGCCTGTAGCTAGGGGTTTATCTGGGGGCTGTTTAAACCCAGCTGGATTTCTGAGAGCGGGTCAGAAGTGAAGGTGAATTTTCACTGGAACCAGTGCAAAGCATCAGGGATGGCAGAGGGAAGAGGAGGGAAAGAGGAAGAGCCCTCAAAACTCCCAAGATTTCCATATTGTGGCAGCTGGGAAAAGCAACACACTGGAATAGCTCCTGAGTGAATAACCCCAGTGTTGAATGGGGGAAGAGGTGGAGACAGGAAGAAAATCTTCCCTTATTTTATTGACTTCCATCCTTTTCAGCTATTTAGACAATTCTCAGTTTGGAGAACTGAAATGAAACCACAGAGGGGAGAGGTTTTATTCAAAGTTCTCATGATTCCTTTTTGTACTTTTTCCCTCCACAACTCAAACAACTCAACATGAAAACCAACTGTTTTTTGTCAGCTCCAACAGACACAAGAACTCCTGCCCGTCACACAAAGATTTGCTCAGTTTTTGGTTGTTTTCTGCTTTGCTCCTCCTGGAAGGAGTGCAGGATCTAGGCCAGCAGCTTCATCCACTCCCCAGCCCTAAAAACAAACAGCGTTTGTTCCTTGCCCCTTTTGCTTCACAAGATCCAAGATGGTAAATATTCAAAAAAAAAAAAAAAAAAAAGCCACATATAGAAACCTGATTCATCTCAATTATTCTTGGACATTTTCCTCCTAAAGCACAGATACACCAAGGGAAGAAATAATGCCACGAAGTTTGTTCCTCCACAGCACAGCTCCGCCAGCAGCAACTTCAAAAACCACTTTTGACCAAGGGATGGTAAAGAGGGCTCAGTAATGGGATGGGTGGTGGAAGGTTTCAGATGAGCAGTACAAGCTGTGTAAACTGCCAGCTTTAAGCTAAAGTGTCCACTAGGACATTCTTTGCCACTATCACCTACAGGATTTTATTTCCTATGTGCATCATGAGATGAGAAATACATGAAGTTTATATATTTTTATATATATTTATTTTTAATATATTTATTTATATATTTTATATTTATATATTTTTATTATATATCTAATTTATGCATTTATTTTTATATATTTATATTTATCTATTTATTTATTATATATTTATATGTTTGTTTATATTTACATATATTCTTTTATATTTCTTTTTATTTATATTTTTATATATATCTTTATATATATAAATACAGGCTTAAAGCCACCCACTCCCAGCTCTTTTTATTGTTTATAGTTTTCCACTTATAGGTGGAGTTTTCTAGGTGCTGTCTGAGCCCTAAATCAAGGAAATCCATAAGAAAACTCTGGTGTGAGTTCATGAGAAGCCCTAGAAACATTCCCATTTGGATTGGTGCCCTAAAACTTGTCAGGGAATGTGCCCATGCAGGAGAAACGAGCCTGTTGCTATTCCTAAAAACAGGTTTTGAAGGTATTAAGTGAAAATTAATGGTCACTTTTGTCTTTGATATTCCTATACCTCCCTTTGCACCGTAAAATAGGAAACATCAAAGTCTGTCTCACAGGGGTGCTGTGAAATTGAGTTAATGTTGGTGTGAAGCTCCCAGACTTCAGTGAGGAGTGAGGTCCATAAAAACGAGGCCTGGAAGGAAATGACGATTCCCATGTTCAGCCCACGACTGGAATAAGACTGTAAATAAGACTTAGGGCTGTGCACTGAACAATAAAGATGGGAAATGAGATTAAAACAATCCCTTCTGCCACCTCAGACAAAAACTGGAGCCCAGTGGAGAAATGTGGGGGTGATCAAAGAGAGCCAGGCAACGTTGGTTAATGCCAACATTGCCCCAGTGCCAACAAACTGCTGAGCAGAAATGGGTTTGGGGCACCAAGTCTGCTTTGCACCTGGACAAAACACCCTGGGCATGGAGGAGGTGCCTGGTGGGGTGTCCCTGCTCCAGGATTATCCCCACTGAGAATTTCTGTGCTCCCAGGAGGGTCATCTCCTCCCGTTCATGCTCAGGAGGAGGCAGACCTGGAGCCTTCCTCCCCACATGCTGTACCCCACAGGGGCAGACAGAGCTGGGACAGGCTCCATCAGCTGTGTGCTGCAGGCACAGGTGCTGAAGGCTCAGGGACAGGTGTGTGTGGAAGGGAAAGTTAATGTTTGACAGGTGAGGAGGCCACGTGCAGCCCGGGAGCACAGGAGGAACCAGGCCCACCCTGAGCTGAGCTCACCTGCTCCGTGTGCTCTGTCACCAGCCTCTCACCCTCCCCACAAATGAGCACAGACAAGGGATTTCCATCAGGGATGGGCAGGGCAGCTCAGCTCCTCAGCAGATGGAGACCCATAAAATTCCCCCTGGGCTCAGCACTCAGGTGCTGTGCTCAGTTTTGGGCTCCTCACAATGAGAAGGGTATTGAGGAGCTGGAGTAATTCCAGGGAAGGGAACGGAGCTGGGAAAGGGGCTGGAGCCCCAGGAGAGGCTGAGGGAGCTGGGGAAGGGTTTGGAGTCCCAGGAGAGGCTGAGGGAGCTGGGAAAGGGGCTCAGCCTGGAGAAAAGGAGGCTTGGGGGGACCTTGTGGCTCTGCACAAGTCCCTGACAGGAGGGGACAGCCGGGGGGGTTGGGCTCTGCTCCCAGGGAACAGGGACAGGAGGAGAGGGAACGGCCTCAGGCTGGGCCAGGGGAGGTTTGGATGGACATCAGGAGGAATTTCTGCATGGAAAGGGTGATTAAACATTGGAAAGGGCTATCCAGGCAGGTGGTGGGGTCCCCATCCCTGGAGGTGCCCAAGGAACACCTCAACGTGGCACTCAGTGCTCTGGGCTGGGTGACAAGCAGGGGGAGATCAGTCACAGGCTGCATTTGATGATCTCAAAGGTGCTTTCCAACCAAAATAATTCCGTGATCAAAAAATCTCCAGTGCCCACAATTTTGAGATGCAAGCCTAAAGTTAAGTTCAATTTCAGTTCCTGCAGGCTGGGACATCCCTCCACATGGGTAAGCACAGAGCAATCAGGAACAGTTATTAACAGAGAAAACATTTCATCCAAAAAGTGCATTTTTAAGGATGCCCTGACTCTCAGCTGGCTCCATCTGCCAGGTGATTGAGTAGCACAGCAGCAGGAGAGAAACTTTTTGCTGGATAGTTCTTATTGAATTCCCCCACATACATTCTCCTGGGATTTAGGTCAACCACAACACTTCAGTAACCCGAGCCAAGTTTGCCAAAACCGTTCCTTGAAGAAAGGGAGCACGGAGAACATTTTGTGTGCCAGCATTGTTAAATGGAGACCTTTACAGTCTGCTCTTTTCTACTTGAAAGGATGTCACAGTTTAATTTCCCAAATAAAACCAAAGTTAAAAAATTAAAATTGAGAACATTAAGAGCTTGAAATCATCATAATCCAGATTAGACAAAAACATTACTCCTCATTTTCCCCAATTTTCTTGCCTTTTTAATCTGCTTTTCATGTGAAACTCAGTTCTTTCAGTGCTTCTGCATGGCATGAAACAATTCCCTTGATTTTTCACGGAAGCCGAAATCACGGTTATTTGCACAACCACACGCATTTCCATACCTCTCAGACAGCTAAATTTAACCAGTTAATTACGTGGGGAGGAGAGGGGAAGTGAGGCTAAGAAAGGCTGCACCTGGCAGCAGCCAACCATCTCTGCTTGCTCCGGGAGCAGCTCTGGAGCCCTTTCCTGGAGGAGCCTCTTCATCCTCCTGTTCACCTGCTCCGTGCTGGAACAGGCTGGCAGAGCTCAGCCTGTACATTTTGTCCCCTTCTTAAATCCACCTTTGAAAAACTACAATAAGTCAAAAAAAAAAAAAAAAAAAAAAAAAAAAAAAAAGAAAAAAAAAAAAAAGAAAAAAAAAAAGCTGAGAGGTTTAATTACTTTTATCCCTGTCTGAGAGGCACTTTCAAGTATAGCCAGGGTTCCTGGAATTGCAGTCCCAGTGCCAGGGAGAAAATGAACAGCAAGAGACAGGCTAAAAAAATCCCCGGCTCCCGGATATTTGCCTGAAACACAGCTCGTTTCCAAGAACAAGGCACTGGTGAGCCTGGCTGGGGCTGGTCTCCAGCAACGCCCTTCCCATCACTCTGCTCCAAGGTTACTCTGAGCCCTGGGATTTATGGATCCTCCCCACACGCACAGCTCAGGCCGGATGGGGTGGGGTTGGATTTAATGAAAGCACAGGGGGAAAAGGCTCTGCATCCAGCTCAGGTTCCACCAGGTTCCCTAACAGAATCACAGAATCACAGAATCACAGAATCACAGAATCACAGAATCACAGAACCACAGAATGTGGAGGTTGGAAGAGACCTCCAAGATCATCGAGTCCAACCCAGCCCTGACACCTCAACTAGATCATGGCACCAAGTGCCACATCCAGTCTCTTTTTA
>JBBMKD010000049.1:8223842-8245307 GCA_037834095.1 Argya squamiceps
TGTTTTCTTGAAGCTGTGTGAGAATCTGCACTGCAAGATTTCAAACACTGGAAATCAAGAAAACTGAGGGTGACACACCCCTGGCAGCACCAGGTCTGGGGGTGCCAGACCTCCATCCCCTACAAAACCAGCCCTCCTTTATCACAGTGACATCCACATCACCAGGAGCCACCTGGGATTCATTTTAAACCAGTGACAATTTCCAGCCCAAATCTTTTCCCGAGGCTGTGGCTGGCGGGGTTGGAGGGCACACTCGGCACTGCAGCATTGAAGTTTCTCTCTGAGCTGCAGCAGGGAAGATGTTTGATCTTTAAATCAGACATGAAGTGATGAAACAGCACCACTCCTATTGATATGGTTTCGTGTCTGAGCTGACAAAGTCCTATTCCCAGGTCGGGTTGTAACAGGCTGGATCCCGCTCCCGAGCCGGGGCTCCCGCAGGATTCAGGAGGAATTACAAGATAAAGGAAAGGACAATTATGAAACAGCCTGTTCACATTTCCACCTAACTTATTCCAGGGAAAGGCCTAATCATCCCCCTTCAAAAATCCTCATTTCCCGTCTGGTGGATCTGAGGGTGATCTCAAGGCTGCTTTGGTCTCAAGACCCAAACCAGCCCATTTCAGCTGGAGCAAAGGCTTGTGGTGATTTCCATGAGTTAATTACATTTCCATTAGTGAAGGAGTTCTAAAACTTCATTTTCACCACTGATGCTTTTTGACTCCTACCAAAATAGATAGGGAAACATGATTTCCTCTCTGCTTTTCTTTATCTGTCTCACCCTTATGAGACTTTGCTCTTAATTTTAACTCTCTCAGCCTTTTCATTTCTCCTTGAATGGACATTTCTTCAACCCTTTAATCATTTTCACAGTCTTCATCTTAAGCTCCCATGCCCAAACTTTATTTAAGGATGCTGGTTCAGGGTGTTTGAGAGGGGCAAACTGAGCCAAAAGGCTGAAGGACTGAACTGTCTTCCTTTTTTAGTTCTTTTTAATTGGAAAATAAGCTGAGAGCCCAAATTTAAGTTCTTTTAAGTCCTTTTTGAACCAGAAGTAAGCTACATCCAACCAAATATTTCTGATTATCAGAGTTCTTCAGCACAGGAACATTTTGTAGCTGAAAAAGTCTCAGTCTTCTCCAAGCAGCTCATTTTTTGTCCTTCACTTCTGTACTTGTACATCATCCCATGGACCATCAATGTGCTCCTAAAGCCTCAGTCTGACTCTGGGACCTTCCAGTTGTGCAGAGCCCTACAGGGAATTTGTGTAATTTGTGAAAAGAGAGGAGTCAGCTTTAACCCCTCTTCAGAAACTTCCCTGAGGAACAACCTTCTGCCCACAGATTCCTGCTGAGAGCAGCCCTCCCCTCTCTGGAGAGCCCCCAGAACAATTTCCATTCCCAGGGAAGCCCAGTCCTGCTCCAGTCTCTCCTCCTGATCCTTTCCTTGCTTAAATCTCACCCAGCCCAACATGAACTGACTTGAACCGAGCCAACAGCTAAACCCATTATTGTCTAAAATTGGGTTTAACTCAGGAGTGACCTGAACTTCTTGCTCCAGAGGGAGGCTTTTAAAATTCTGCAGCTGATCACGAGAACCACCTACACAAACACACCCAGCCCTGCAGCCAGCTCTGAAACCAAGACAACTCCAGCACTGACAGAATAAGAATATCCACCAGAAAAGCCTGACCTGTTTCCTGAACCTCCACCCTGAGAGCACCGAGCAAATGAGTTTGTTTCATTTATTAATCCAAAACTCACAACAGGAGAGTTTTCTGGCCACTAAAATACGGGAAGATGGAGAGGGAGGAGACACAGTTGTGTCAGACATGCATTTAGCTGATGCTGACCATGCCAGGAGGGAATGGTTTCTCCTGTGTATGGTTTAGGTGGCCACGCTCCTTTGTGAGGATCAGGGAACATTCCAAAACCTCACAGGTTTGATATGTGCCACAGGAGGCAGGACTTTCTCAGCCTGAGCTGCTGGGCTTGCCCAGCACCGAAGAGTGGCCTTCCCACAGTCAGGAGTTCATCCAGAGGAGTCATCCTGCAGCCTGACCTCATTCCTGTGGGATCCCTTCCTCTGTCCCAGCCCCATCAGACCCTTCAGCACAGAGAAGATGGAGAGAGCTGAAGTTTGGCAAAAAAATGTTGTGGAATTGTGTGGAAAAGCATCTCCATGTGCTGATCCTGGTCTTGACTTGACCTGGAATTCACACATCTTCTGGCTCCAGCTTCTGATACAGAAGCCTGGCCCTGGCCAGAACATCCTGGACACCCCACTGGTGGTTCAGCAGGAACAGAATAGAAAATCAGTTTTCCAAATCCAAGTTTTCTGGATGTTTTCAGAGAGCTCTGAGGAAGAAAATGGTCTGAGGGCACCCAAACCCTTTCGGGTGAGATGTGGACCCAAGGACACGTGTACAGATCTGACAGTGTTGGTACCCAGGCTTAGATCACAGCTAAAACCTGGCTGATTTTCCAAACCCTCACCCTTTCCCACAATCACAGGCAGGTTCTTCTCCTCTCAGATGAGCAGGCACTTTTCCATCCAGAGCTGCTCCCTTGGGAACTGGGACACAGCAGCAGGAGCACCATTTGAGAAACAGCAACCTGAGATAACCTGCAGCCTCCTCCTCATCTAATTATGGGACAGCACTCAACACCACACATAGGGCTTGGGTATTTGGGGCTTGCTGATTTGTTTGTTTGTTTGTTTTTAAACTAGGAAGCATTAAAAATAAGCAATTAAAGCACTTTGGAGCTGCAGTTGGATTTGCTGGTTGGAGGTTGAATTCCCAGTATCCACAGCCAGCTCCAAGAGCAGCTACCTGTGTTTTCCACCTCTAGGTGCCCACAGGACACGGTTGCCAGGGCAGGATCACACATTAGGAGCAGATCCCAGAGTCCTCTTCCCACCTGCAGGCTCCACAATTGCCTGTGCAGCTGCTTCCCTCACAAGAGACAATATTTCCCTGCCACCCACCTGCCTTTGAGAGCCATAAAAAGCTAAAAATACTGTCTGGACTCTGGACTAATGATCCTGCCTGCCTTTGATAAAGCCCTGGCTGCCATGAGGAGCAACCCTTGCTTTTGGTTGGGATGGTCACCCCTACTTGACAGCTGCCCAGCTTCAGGGAGAGGTAAACACCCATAAATATTGCCTGGCAGCCCCTCCTTGTGAGCACAAAGCCTCCAGGAAACACAAACAGGCACAAAACATGGAAATGGGCACAAGATGGAAACCTGGATGTTTTTGTTTCCTCTGTCTTTGATAAAAAAGAGTTTTGTTTGTGCCTCAACTTCTTGATGCTGTTCCATCATTATCACTTCCTATCCCAGGTATTCAATACCTCGCAGTGCCTTTATTAAAGTAAGAGAACAGCACATCAATCTCATTATCTGTTTGCCCTTGAGAAGTTCTCTGACCTGAAACGTTTGGTTTGCCACCACCAGAGCAGAGCCAGAGAAGGATAATTTCTGCCAGGGAAGGGCTGTCCCCACCTGCAGGTCCTCTGAGGGGCTGGGACCATCTGCAGCCTTCCTCTCAGCACAGCCCGGAGCCCTCCTCTGCCCAGGAAAGTCTCCTGATTTAGCAGCCAGCCACACAATTACTCACCCACCCGCTCCTCTCAACCTGCCTCCAGCCACCCCCACCAAAATCGATGCAGAAAAGCCACTACAAGCAACAAAAAAAGACACGAGCCCTAATTAACACTCCAAGAGGCTCAGCACAGCCTGGGTCCCCCTCTGCTCAGAGAAACAAGCCCAGAGGGAGAACAGGTTCCAGTCCCAAGGAAGCTGCTGCCCCACTGGGCAAAAAAGGAATCGGGGACATTTGCCAGATGGGTTTAGAGCCCTCAAACCCTTCTTCCATGTCCAGTGTTCTCTGAAGGGAACAGCTTCTGCAGCTCCTCAAGAGACCAGACAGCCAAGGAACAGAGGACAGAACAATTTCTGTTCCACCTGAGACCTCACACACCCTCCTCCCTCCCAGTTACAAACTCTCTCTGCTTCAAAAATGAGAATTTGGTTGCTTGCCTTCCTCCCTTTCTGCCCTCACCCTCCAGCCACAACTCCAGGTAACACCTTACAGGTAAATTCCCTTTGTCTTGTCCACCTTTATCTGATTCCATTTCAGAAGGGCCCCTTTGCTCTTCTGAGCCAGCAAGTGTCCATCCATCACTGGAGCATAAAAGAAATTGGAAACAAGGCTGAGCTGCATTAAAATCCATAAAGGCTTTGCTCCTTGCATGACTCATGCACAGTGCTGACAGCACTCGCCCCGAGTCCATCACCACCCCAACCAAACAGCTCCTCTTCCTTGTGGCAGCCAACCAGGACTGAGCTTGTTCCTTCCCAAAGTGTCCCTTTTCCCAGCTCCTGTTGCTGCCCTGCTTTGCTTTCTAGCACACAAGTGCCAAAATTGGGAAAGCAGAGGGAAATCTGCACTTCCCTGATCCGACCCCTTCATTCCCTGCATCTCTAGACCCAGAGCAGATAAACAAAGCATGGAGCAACTACCTAAAGAGGTGCTACAGGGCATCCAAGGGGGTTGATTTCATTTGAATTTCATTTTTCTAATTAGTTCCATGGTTATTTGCAGGTGGAATATGGAATCAAAGGGTCACAGAAAGGTTTGGGTTGGGAGGGACCTTAAAGCTCATCCAGTGCCACCCCTGCCATGGCAGGGACACCTCCCTCTGTCCCAGGCTGCTCCAAGCTCCATCCAGCCTGGCCTTGGACATTTCCAGGGATCCAGGGGCAGCCACAGCTGCTCTGGGCAGCCTGTGCCAGGGCCTCACCACCCTCCCAGGGAACAATTTCTTCCTAACATCTCATCTAAACCTCTCTTCTGTTTGAAGCCATTTCCTCATTGTCACCCTTATAAACAAAGTACACCAGAGCCAGCCCCAGAGCTCAGATATCCTCATTTAAGGCCTTCTGAATGCACAAGAACATCCACACGGAGAGAAAGAAATGCTGGAGCCAAAGCTTCTATGAGTATCTGACAGCTTTAAGAATCCCAGCCCTCAACCAGGCATTTCCTCCTCAAACCCTTGCCCGGTCACTTCTCCCCCCACACCCTGTCTGGGAGGTACATCCACCTCTCAAAGGGGTAGATGCAAGGTCCAAACCTGCTGCACAGCCCAGGCTGGGTGGTTCCTGTGCCTCCCACTCTGTCAGTCATCACTGCATCCAAGGCTGCTGCTCCTCAAACACGGCACCAGGAATAGCAGCTCCCACTGCCCACATAGCAGGAATGATCCTGGTAACCAGCAACGCTCACATCGAGGATGAGCGGGGCTTTGTGCTGTTACTAAATGAGTTGCCTTCCAAATTATTAGCAGCATCAGGAGCTGGGAGCAGATTTCTCAGACAATCAAGATAATTCTGGCTTTTGTGATTTGTTCCAGACAGCCTGAGACATCCGTACCCGCGCAGAGACTTTGTGCACATTGTTTGGCAGCTCCGGGCCTGGCACACGCTGTCTCTGCCAGTCCCACCCAGAGATCCAGGCAGCTGATCCAACTGGCTCAAGAAGCCACCAGGACTCTTCGAGAGTGTTTAATCCAGGCTGGTTGGAAGCCAAAAGAAATTAATTCTGCTCGTAAAGGGCAGAGCACGATCCTGTCAAGCGCTCCCGTTGTTTCATACCAGCCTTGAGGCACTCCTGGTGTTGGACAAACACCACACGGTTGTGGTCACTCCATGAGGAGCTGGCTGAACTGGGAAAGGAGCAGCAGCAAAGGCCTGTGGGGCACAGAAAAGCCCTCAGGCAGAGGGAGGTTGGACAGCACAAATCTCTGACAGGGGAAATGCTGGCCTTTCATAAAACCATAGGCATGCAGAAAAAGGAATTCTCCTTCAAAATTTACTAGAAGGCACCAAGGGGAATCTCTCATGATGAAAAAGGGACAAGCAGCTCCTTTCTTGGGGTATGGAATTAAACCCTAATGCCCGTTATCCATGATATGATGAAACCAAAAGTCTAAACAAGCTCCAAAACACAACTGAGGACAGACCCCTTGGACATCACGATTTAAAAGCCTTTTTTTCCCCCCTCAAAAATCCCTAGACATGTGAATTTTGGAAATCAAAGATCAATATCACTTTGTCCATGCCTTGTTCTCCATCCTTCCCCTCAGCACACAGCCCTTGGCACCAGCTCCATGCAAACCCAGCAGTTTTTCAGGCTTTGCATCCAAGCCTTCGGACAAAACCTCCCTTGAACTCCAAGAGGAGCAGCTCTGAACCCTCCAGGCCCTGAATCAGAGCTCATGGCTCCAGCTGAGGAATTTGGGGACAGGACAAATTTGTTCCCAAAACAACTGTGGATTTCTGAGATTTTCAACCCAAAACACATAGCAGCAACAGAGTTTAAAAGTCCCTTTTGCCTCCACCTTGGAAAAAGTGCATTAAGATCATCCAGTCCCAGGCCAATTGAGAAACTGCAATTTTGTGTGATTTAGAGCTGCTAATGGGTGATGTCACCACTGGAGCCAATGCAATCCCACAGAACCGTGGAAATAAAAGGAGCAGGAGCTATAAAATATGTGTTTTTCTCCCCAACAGCAACAGGCCCTTCCCAGCAGGGGCAGCTTTCGTGGAGGCTCATCTACAACTGGTGGAGATCACAAGAAATCAGTAAAAAAAATCACAGAGGAAATAAAATCTTTCAAGGAGAGCAACCTATTCTTTTCCTAGGCCTTTATTAACAGCAGATCCACAGGTTTCCTTGGAAGCAAATGAGAAATAGGCACCACAGCATTGCTGGGAAAAGAAACCGAGGGAGTGTTTTCTGGAACAACAAACCAAAGCCATTTTGGGCCACTATCTGTTAGACTCGAGTTTAGCTCAATAGGATATTGATCCTGGCTGCATGGAACACAGCCCTGATGTATTTCCTGATTAACAAGTTCTGCTGTCTGCTTTTGACAAACAAAATCTCCCTCATTGCAGGTAGATAAAAAATATATTTATCAATAATTCCGGGGTGCACGCATTGAGTAGGCCAAAAAAAAAAAAAAAAGAAAGAAAAAAAGGGTTGGAAAAAGCAGGTGGGAAGGATTGCTGCATGATCACTGGAATATTTACATAAGGCTAAGTTCAATCAATGCAGAGCCTTCCCCCACAGCCTCCTCCAAAACACACCCAGACTCTGGCTGGCCTTTTTCCTATGGAAACAGAGAACGGGAGCAGAGCTGCTCTTTGCTTTTCTGGGGCTTAGCTAAAAGCTGAAAATGAGATCAGGTTTTCTGACATTCACCATTTACCTTAATAAAAATGGGAACTGGGCAGGATTAGCAGGTACACAACTCTGTGTGGGGTATCATGGAACATTTTCACGATCTTTCCTGCTTACACAGAAATTAAAAAAAAACTAAAAGAAGAGGAATCAAAATCCCTCTATAATATTGAAGATCAATGTAAAACTGAGCTTGGGAGCTGAGCACTGCCTGGGAAACATGAAGGAACATTTTCAAGTAGAAATCTTGCACATATGGCAAAGGGACGCTTTTGATAGGGTAGCAAAATGATATTTCAAAAACTGATGTCCTACCTATCTATATTTATAAGAACACATTAAGTACTGGCTTAGCACTGTCCTTTTTTATTATTCCCTAATAAATTACAGCTTGATCATTTTTTGAAGTGCACAGATCCAGGCCTGCCTTCCATAGAAGTGAAAATGAAGGTGCCACTCATGTCACCACCTTGCAGCCCCTCCCTGGAGGGTTTGTCAGCAGGAAATTTCTCACTCACCAAGCTGACTTTGAAGTCTTGATGCAGAAACAAGGAGGATTTTGCCTCAGATAAACAGCCCTGCACAGGTTTTCCCTCTCACTGAGCTCGTGCAGGCAGTGGGCACAGGAAAGGGTTCTGGGCACTGAAGGAAACCCAAGGAAGAGGAACTCCAGCACAGCCCCATGGCAACACAGGAGTGAGCTAAGGACTTCATCATGGTCTGGGCAATGCACAGAAAAACACACCAGGCTACAGAGAAAACACTAATTCAACCCCCTGTGAGAGGCTGCAGAGCTTTCTGTGCTCCCTCCACCTGGGCTGGAAGGATTCAGGAAAGCATCAAACCCAGCATGAGGAACTCTGTTATTTTCAGTGCCTTCTTCCTAATGTCAAAAATCAGGCATGAGCACCTTGATAAACCCAGCCCTCAAATTCCCAGGATTAGAGGCCTGGATCTCCTCAGTGAAGATAACTCTTGGGCTTGCTGCTGATGATTTCAGCCTTTGCCTGCACAGCAACACACACCAGGCCACAGAGAAAACACTAATTCAACCCCGCTGTGTGAAGCTGCAGAATTTTCTGTGCTCCCTCCACCTGGGCTGGAAGGATTCAGGAAAGCATCAAACCCAGCATGAGGAACTCTGTTATTTTCAGTGCCATCCCCCTAACGCCAAAAATCAGACACCAGCACCTTGTTAAACCCAACCCTCAAATTCCCAGGATTAGAGGCCTGGATTTCCTCAGTGGAGATGACTCTTGGGCTTGATGAATTCAGCCTTTGCCACCCCTGCACTGCTGCCTGGTGGGAAGCCCTTGTAGGAGATGATTTCAGCAGGGCCCAGTTGGTGTCACCATTGGAAACAGCAGCGGTGACGTTAACAGGATGGCACTTCAAAGGCACCCGCGGGGTTGCAGATGGCACTGGGGGTCCTTGTTCCAGCTGCCTCATCAAGCTGATACTCCACAATTATTTTCCAGGATCAAACAGTGCAGCAAGGAGCTCCCACAAGGAGCCCAGCACCGAGGAAAGGCTGGGGGAGCCACACATTCCAGGGGGATCCCACGGCCGTTCCAGCCCCTGGCACAAAACTTGGAATGTCTCAGTTGTAAGTAAAACCAACAAACTCTGGAGTGTTGTGTTTATGGAGGAAAAAAAAAAATAAAAGGAGTTTCAACCATGCCTAAACAATATGGCTGGGATTCAGAAAAGCTTTTCTGTAGAGAACCACTGGAGTCAGCTGAATTCCAGCATATACTGGAATGATTTGCTGTAGGATAAATTCAACTCATCCCCAAGTCCTTCCCAGAATCAGGGCCTTGATTTTATGTTGTTTTTTCTTAACACAAACAATGGTGTGGAGCTAACTAGGAATCAGAACAGAGCGTCAGTGAGAATAATTGTAGCATCTGTGCTAATTCTCTTTTCATCCTGGTACCCCCTGCTTCTAAGTATGGAAATCTGATTCTCCTTGTGCCTCCACTGAAGTTCCTATTGATTAAATACCCAGCCCCAGCAGCAGGAGAATCAAGCCCTGCATATTTATTCTCTTCCTCTTAATACATCAAGAATTCCCTTCGGCCTCTCAAGTGCTGTATCACAGGGTGCCCTGAATGCAAATGGAATTACAGTGATCATGTAGCTAATGAATACATTTGTATACGTATGCAAGCATTTCCCTACTCCACACCAGCACCAGGAGCAGGGAATATCCACGTTCACCCCACACACACGGGCAGGGAAGGTGTGGGAAAGGATGGGTATGGGAGGCATATCAATAGCAGGAGCCAGGCTGCAGTTTCTGGGGAGAAATGAATTGAAATCCTTCCAAGATGAAGGCTGCAAGCTCAGGACCTCACGCAGACCTTTGGATCGTTTCCTCCGAAGCTTTAAAGCCCAATTTGTAGACTAGGAGTGTTCATGTTTATGTTTTCATTATCCACCACCATCACCCTCTATTTATATAAATAGACAGAAACTGCTGCAATGCATAATGTAAAATATTGTCAGCACTTTCAAGGGAGAGATCAGTGATATCACCTCAAACCAGGGTACAAAATGCACACGTAACCTTTTCACCTCCATCTTTAATAAGACATTTTGAATTCTTTTCAAGCACCTTCAAATTCTTTTGGGAAAAATTATTTTATAGGGGAATAAATTCATTCCTGCAGAAACTTGGCCAATTTCAGAGGTGTAACAGCTTAGAAACAGGATACGTTTAATTTGCTAGTGCACTCCATGTTGACTTCTAAAGTCATCCTGTAACATCAGAAAATAAATTGATTTAAATCAGGTTCAAGTACCAGTGGCAATTAGAACCTGCAAAGTCACGGAAATGTCAGGAAGTGTCTGGATCAGATACACACTGGAATATCTACAAAGAAATATCCTCAAAACCACTTTTGAGTTGGTTCAAACACTTGGCAAGTGACTCACTCAGCACAAGAGCCATTCTTTGGATTTACTACAGCCAGAAATGCAGGTTTTTAGTACAATTCCACTCCAGTCAGTCCCAGCCCAACACAGAGTAAACAAACAGCACAAATCAGGGTGAGAGTCCCCTCTGAGCTCAGGGGGAGAGGAGGTCACTTACCCTGTGAGGACCACGACAAAATCCATCACATTCCAGCCGTTCCTCAGGTAAGAGCCTTTGTGAAAAACAAAGCCCAGGGCGATGATTTTGATACCAGCTTCAAAACAAAATATTCCAATAAAGTACGGCTCAGTGTCGTCCTGGAACAGAAGGGAAATCACAGTAGTCAAGGAGATATATCCGTGTTCCTGCTCTGATAACCTGCTCTGAACAGCTACAGGCACCAGCTTCACACCTTTTCCACTCTTTGAACACAGCTGAAATTTAAAGGTTTAAGTTTACAGGAACTAAGCTCAGAGAGGAATTTCGTTATTATTTCTCTGAAATTAATTTTCTTTACAAACTGGCAATTCTATTGGCCTTCATCCTGATGGTTTCAGGCCACATTTTCCACCTCTACAGAATGTTCTGGAGGGAATTTTGATGTGGAAATTTCGCTCTGAGGGTATATTTAAATCAGAGATGACAGGTTCTGGAGTTATTGGCATGAAGGTGCTCCACAATTCATGCAGGAACCTGAACCAAGAGGGTGTCTTGGGAAGCCACAGTCAGCACAGCAAGCCTGACAGCACTGACAGGAAATTATTTATTTATCATTTATTCCATCAGTCCTTTCTTCACTCCTTCTCCTCCATTTTATCAAATTTCACAGCTGCAGCCTCATTTGTTTTCCTTTCGCTGGGGATCTGGTTCAGGGAGAAACCCCCAACCCCTCTCACGAACAGCAGGAGCACAAGATTTGTGTCTCAGGTCCATGGTGCAGACTGACACATCCCCTGGGACCACAGATCCGTGTCCTTGCTCACTACAGAGAAAATCAAGCTCAGTCTCTACAGTTTTACCAAACCTTTTATTCCACCTCTGCACCAGATCTCTCAGGATTAGACTTTATTGACAGGAGTTTCAACACAAATCCAGTGCCAAATTGAAGCATTCACATTTGGAAGGAAGATTTGGGCAAGAAACGGGAACAAAGGAAGAGGTAAAAGCAATGGGCATCAAATTCAAGAACTTCATCAGCTTTGGCACCAGTAACCAATTTCCAAATGTGCCTTAGGTCCTGGTTTTCAGTTGAATTCAATGGAAGTAAAGCAGCCCTACCCAAAAAAGAAGCAAACTTCCACACTGAGAGATTAGAAATCTCTTTTCCAGTGGCTTTGGCATTTCTGCCCACAGAACTAAAGAGCTGAGCTGCTGTTTCAGGAATAGTTATCTGTATTTTGCAATTCTCCCAATGACAGTAGGAGATTGATTGTTCTCTGGTGGAAAAAGAGCAGGAATGTTGAGGTTTGTGGCCCCAGAACTAAGGAGGAAGTAGGTTTGACACGAGCACAGCAACTCCTGCTCAGCTCTGGCACAGACCCACACTTTGGGACAGCATTCGCTCCAGAAATGAAGGTTTTCACCCCTGAAAGTTGGGCCTGTTTAGCCTCGAGAGGTGATGATTAGAGGTGCCATCAGCCCTGAGTGTTTCTGGGTGTCCCTGGGTGTCCCCATGTCTGTCTCTGGGTGTCCCCATGTCTGTCCCTGTCTCTCCCTGGGTGTCCCCATGTCTGTCCCTGGGTGTCCCCATGTCTGTCCCTGAGTGTCCCCATGTCTGTCCCTGAGTGTCCCTGTCTTGTCCCTGGGTGTTGCCATGTCTGTCTCTGAGTGTCCCTGTGTCTGTCCCTGTCTGTCCCTGGGTGTCCCTGTCTATCCCTGTCTATCCCTGTGTGCAAGGAGGGCAGAGCAGGTCCAGGCTGTGCTCCAGGCTCTACTCTGGGCCTGAACCCAGCAACTGCCCTGCACAGGGACACAACTTGTGCCCTGGGCAGTGCCCAGCCCTGAGCAGAGCCCAGCAGGCTGTGGAGTCTCCTCCCTGGGAATATTCCAGAACCATCAATGCTGTGCTCTGTGCTCTGGGATGACCCTGCTGGAGCAGGGGGGTGGCCCCAGGTGACCCCACAGGTCCCTTCCACCCTGACTCACCCCAGGATCTGTAACATGAGAGCACAGCCTTCCCAAGGAGGCTTGGCTGAACATGACCCAGCTCAGCAGGTCCCTCAGAGAGCTCCAATCACTGAGGATTCCTCCAAGTTGCTGGAAAATACAACCCCTGGAGAGGCTTTTCCATCAGCAGCTGAATTTGAGGTTTTTTCCCCATATTCCTGCACACGTCAGTGGGAACAGCTCTTCCACATATTTCATCTTTCACCCCGTGTTACCTCTACTCCTCTCCACCTTTCCCACCTCACAGCCCCAGCAGCTCCACCTCCCATGGCCCTGTGCTGAGGTGACAGTCACCTGCAGGGACACTCACAGGGAACAAACAGAGCAGGGGCCTGTTAAACTCACACTGGGCTCTGGCTGAAATGGAGAGGAGAAAATGAAAACCCACCCCCAAACCCAGCCTCCTCTCCAGCCAAAGAGGGGTTTGCACAAGCAGCAGCACCTCCAAGCCCTCTGTCCCTCACTGATGCTGCTCAGAGGACACAGGAACCACCACTGCCAGACCTGCAGCTGCCAATCCCAGAGCTGTTTGCCCACAGAGAATCAGGAACAAAGGCCATCAGACCTTTTGTGACCTTCAACAGAAATCCTACAATACACATCTTCTTCCAGCAGCTGCTCCACAGCGAGAGCTGGAGGCATCCCAGGGCTCCAACCCAGTACAGAAAAGAGGGAATAAGGGAGAAGGGGTCAGAAATCATCCTGTGTGATTCCAGGACAAGTTCCTTACAACTCCCCTGCCTTCCCTCATGGACACTGGAGCCTTTTGACAGCCCAATCCACCTTCTCTTCAACCCCCCCAAGCAGCTCCTGGTTCCACAGCACCAGATAATGTCTGCACACAAAGGCCTCCCAGCCCATCCCAAATTCCCAGCCCACAACTACTCGCATGCCTCTAAAAATAGCTCTTCTAACACACACCAAAAAAGCTACCTTTACCCACATCCACTCCTCCACATTACTCCCTCACTTCCTTGAAGCCTGGTATCTACTCCAGTCTCTGCTCAATCTAGGTCAGGTGCCTGATGATTACAGCTCCCAGCTTTAAAGAGCCAGGCTCCAGGTACTCCAGGGTTGGATGGGATGAGCTCTTCCCAAAGCTAGGGCTACACAGAGCTCTGAGGAAGTGGGTCAAAGGAGTTTTTGTCAGCTTCTAGGGAAGGAGGCAGGCTCACAGATGGATTTGGGTATTTATTACAAAGAAAAACTCTCATCTGTAGGGTTGGCAGGGAGTAGCTGGGGAAATAAGAGGCAAAAGAAAGAGGCTCTTTTCTAAAGCCTGCCTAAATTTACACTGATTCAGCCCAAGAATCAGGGCAGTAGCAACAAGATGAAAAATAAAATTTATGCCCCACTGGGGAAAGGTCCTGCAGCTGAAAAACAAAGGATTTGCCTGCCTGTTATGGAAGGAGGGAATGACATGGGTGAGGCAGCACTGAAATGGCCCTGCCTCAGCTCAGAGTCCCTGCTGGGACAGACTGAATCCCCTTCAGACCAAAGGCTGTGCCCCTGCTCGGGGTCCAGAGGGGCAGAGCAGGTGATAATGAGGATCTGTGTGTGTACTTGGAAGGAGGGAGGAGGATCTGGGCAGCAGCCAGAGCTGTGCCAGCAAGTTGTTTGCTGTGGACACAGCAGAGCTTGAGGCTGGGCCAAACACACATTTAATCAATATGTTTCTGATCAGAAACAACTTCTGAGTCTGAAAAGTCATTACCACTCCTACTTCACGTCCTAGTGTCTTTCCTTGGCCTTTGGATGTGACAGCCTGGAGAGGTTTGGGTGTGAAAGGCTTTGTTCATGCAAAGGTTAATCTGAGCAGCTCACATATCACTGCTCTAAGTGCCTGTGGATGGGAGAGAGCATTAAATCCATTAGTAAATTGCCAGAGCTGTCACACTGAAAATCTGGGAAAAGCTATGTTCTGTCCTCACATCCAGATCACCCAGGGGAGCCAAACACCCTGAGCCTGCAGTGAACACCCCACAGCCCCTCTGGGCTGTCCAACAGGGGCTGCCCCAGAGCGGGGCAGAAAAGAGATTTCCTGTCCTGCAAGTTCTGAGAGCATCACTGTCCTGCTGGGAGAGGTCTCCTGAAGTTTTCTCCTCATGGAAAACTGAGCAATCAAGAAGGAGACAGGGAGAGAAGGAGGTCTTGGGGTGGAAAAGAGCCTTGTGAGCAAGGTACCCCCAAGGCCATTTGGGGCTGGGAGGGGAAGTTCCCATTCCCACATTTGCAGCTCTCACCAGCAGTCCTTGGGCTGCTCAGAACAGCTCCCTCAGCACCTCTGCAGCTGGCATCACTCCAGTGTGTACAAACACAGTATTTACTGGGATAGAGGGAGGCTGGCTCCACAGCTCACTGGCTACAGCACTAGGTGGGGATGGACAGGGGCAAACCTGTTCCACTGGACAATTCCTGATGTGAGGGGAACATTCCCAGCATCCAGAGCACCTGACACTTCCAGCTCGGAGCAGGAAAGAGCCTTGGGGTAGGTCAGTCTGCTGCTGGGGGAAGGATGAGTTTATTCCTCTGTTTGATGATCAAGGTCCTGAGCCAGTCCTGCAGATCACCACTAAATAAATGCTCTGATCACCAGACTGGTGCTTGCCCAGAGCCCTGATCTTGACCAGAATTTCCAGCCCAGAGCCAAGGAATGCTTTTCTGTGCATGCAGAAAATGAGCAGAGAGAGAATTCTCCTAACTCAGACACTCAAAATCTTGGAATATTGCATGTACTGAGACATGTGCTCAGTTAACCCTGTCTGACAATAACAGAGGCACAGAAAACAGCCCGGTGAGATTGCACTGCAGGATCATATCCTGGGTCTTGGGGAGATAAATAGAGAGAAATTTAGATTAAAAGACAACAATAATTAAAATGTTTGCACAGGCTCCTTCCTTTTTTCCTCAGCTTTAACAAACAGACAATCTTATATTTTTTTTCTTTGTATCTGTGGAACAAACTATCTGGGCAGCTTCGGATTTCCGTCAACAATTCTGCTGACATCTCCCAGTCCCAAAAGGCTTGTGATGTGCACCTCATATCCTTAATATCTGATTAATTCTTCACTGATGATCTCCAATTTGGAGATTTTAATGAATCTAAATTAAAAGAAAAAAGAGAAAAAAGCCATCCCCATTAACCATTACCCAGAAAAAGACCAATTCCATTCCTGCTAAAGACAGCAATAAAGCATCTGCTGTTCTGCATGGACTTAGAATTTGGCTGAACAAACCTGCAAATATATGGGAACATTTCCCCACTGTGGTTTAACAGGGATTTGTAACATTTTCAGTGAAACAACGTCCAGTTTATAGAAGTAAGAGGAGAATTCTAAAGAGGTTTCACTTTGAAAACTAGAAGACAGTTTTTCTTACTCACAATGCTTATTCTTTCCAGCTTATGTTGAAAATAAATTTCAAAATTTCATGACTTGTAAAGATTCTCAGTGCTACTCTATGAAAATTCACTTTATACTTGAGCGTTATGAATGTGCTGTAGTTAAAATCACTTCAGGATATCTGGATTAAACATAACAGTGCTTGGGACAAAAATCAGGGGTTAATTCTTCCTTCCACTCCGAGGCAGAGCCAACAGGGCAGAGATTGTGCATTTAACTCACTCAGCTCTCTGGCACTGTTTGGTGGCAATGCCAGTGCCTCTCTTTGGAATGATTTAGGCTGTAAAATGGAATTAATACACTGGGGGAAAGGACAATAAAATGCCTCTAGGATGCCCTTATAAATCAAGGGATATAGAGAAACATAAAACCAACATGAACCAAAGGATTGCCAAGCCAGAACATCCCCAAAACTGCTTTTTCCCCTCACTAATCCATATGTTTATAACCACGGAGGGCACTTTCCCAGCTCTGTCCTGGCCCTAAACCTGTGCTTTGCTCACAGCCCCAGGCTGGCCTTGCCAACCAACCCCAAAGCACACAAAGACAGGTTTAATGGCAGAAAAATCTACATATGATCATAGATTCATGTTATCCTCATGCCTTCTTAATTAAAAATAATTCCAACAGAGAGAGGATGCAGGAGGGCAGCCAGCAGGGGTGGATCCATTTCCAAACCAGCATCAAATTCTGACCCTGACTCTCCAGAATTCTCACTGGCACACTTTTTCCTGCTTGTGGAGAACGAGATTCTGAGAGTTGCCCACTGGTATGGGCCATCCTTGGGAACTGCAGCAGCCACTACTCAGAGGCTCTCGTTTCTGGCAGCAAGCCTAATGTTATCTTTGTTTGCATAATATAGCATCTACATGGAAAACACATATGGATCCACATTTATCCATCCTTTGAACATGCACCAGGCTTAATGCGTTTAGGCATGCAAGACATTCCAGATCATTAAAAGTAGGAGAAAAATCAATCAAACCAAGAATTACACAATTTTCCTGCAGTGATGATAAATGGGAGAATTATTTTGAAGCTATTCTTCTATTTTCTTTTGAAATAAGGTAATTGGGCTCATTACCATAAAGCCTGCGGGTAAAATATTTTTCTCTGGAAGCTGGTTGCATTTTGTTTTGGAAAGAAAGTGTAATCATCTGAACCCAAAGTTTGCTTTGACGGATCTGTGCTGTGGCAGGAAGAGACACACAAATCCTAAAAGGTTACTTCGTTCTACCACTCCCTGAGAAAATGAAAATTACACAGAAGTTCATTTGATTTCAGAGATAAATCTAAGCATTCATCAGCCCCTTCCTGTCCTGGTTTGGAGACAACCTGGGTTTGAATCCCTTCTGATCATGACAAGGTCCAGCTCTCTCCTGCAGCTGGGCAGGGCTGGAGTGATGAAGCATTCTTGTGCAGATGGGATCAGGAGGGGACACTTATCCTCGCTGTGACAGAATTTCTCTGATTGTCAGATCAATGCCTGCCTGTTTACGTGTGGATCTTTAAAATAGATCCAAAACACTCCCAACAGCCAGTGGCCGGCTGCTTTCTGTATCAGACCAGGAACAAAACCAATAAAAATGAATGAATGCAACTCACCAATCTCTCTGACATTGGTGTCTTGTCTCCATCCGGCAAATGTTGTTCCAGAGCCAGCACAATACAATTGGCTATGATTGTAGCTAGAATCATGTATTCAAATGGAGTGAGGACCAGAAGTTAAAGAAGACACTGGACAACACAAGGAGAACCCCATCCAAACCCTGTTTCGTCCCAGAGAGTTGCATTAATTGAGCATTCTAAGATTTTTCCTATTTTTTGGTCTCCTTGACTTCCTTGTTTTTTTCTGGGATGTGTTTGGAAGAAAAGTAGGCAATTGGCTCCTCTCTTCTTTGAGAGAATTAGAGACTCACACACAATCTGAGCTGCTCAAGGAATTTGGGAGCAAGAAAGCGAAAGGTCCAAAGGAAATAAACAACTATTAATACTTATTGATTTTCAATGAGATTGATAAACTAAGCTGCCTCCAAATAGATTACACAGCTAAACACCATCTGCTGAATTTTTTCTTCAGAATCATTTAACTTAAACACATGGCGCCAAGAAGTGATGGGCACAAAAAGTTCCATTCAGACTATCTACACAGGTCTAAAACATGAATTACTGCTCGATTGCAATGCCCAGGGAAGTGGGAAGGGAAAAGAATCCAAATCCTTCACCAGGCCCCCCCTTGCTTTTTGCCACCGTCTAATACCCTGAGCTGTGCCAAGCCCCAGCTCTCCCAGGGCAGAGCCGTGCCATGGGCATCAGCGGGGGCCAAGGGTGGGTGATGGCTCAGCTCAGCACCACGGGGAGAGGGGCTCAGCACCACGGGGAGATGGGCTCAGCACCGTGGAGACTGGGGCTCAGCACCACGGGGAGATGGGCTCAGTACCCCTGGGAGATGGACCCAGCACTGGGGAGAGTTGGGCTCAGCACCATGGGGAGATGGACCCAGCACCGTGGGGAGATGGACCAAGCACTGCAGAGAGATGAGCTGAGCACCATGGAGAGATGGGCTCAGCACCACGGGGAGATGGATCCAGCACCGTGGGGAGATGGACCCAGCACCGCAGAGAGATGAGCTGAGCACCACGGGGAGATGGACCCACCACCACGAGGAGATGGACCCAGCACCATGGAGAGATGGGCAGAGCACCACGAGGAGATGGACCCAGTACCATGGAGAGATGGGCACAGCACCATGGGGAGATGGACCCAGCACCGTGGAGAGCTCAGCTCAACAGCACGGGGAGCTCCTGTGAGCACCGCGGAGAGCTCAGCTGAGCACCAAGGACAGCGCCGAGCCGCAGCACAGACACAACACCCTGGAGGGCTCAGCCCAGCTCCGGGAACAGCTCGGTTTGGCACCGTGGAGAGACTGGTTCAGCATCGCGGGGAGCTCGGCTCAGCACCGTGGTCAGCTTGGCTCAGCACCACCATAAGCCCAGCTTGGCACCACAGAGAGCTCAGCTCAGCACCGTGGTCAGCTCAGCTCGCCACTGTGGTCAGCCTGGATTCAGAACCGTGGTCAGAACAGCTCAACACTGTGATAAGCTCAGCTCGCCACTGTGGTCAGCCTGGATTCAGAACCGTGGTCAGAACAGCTCAACACTGTGATAAGCTCAGCTCGCCACTGTGGTCAGCCTGGATTCAGAACCGTGGTCAGAACAGCTCAACACTGTGATAAGCTCAGCTCAGCACCGTGGTCAGCTCAGCTCAGCACTGTGGCCAGCCTGGCTTCAGAACCATGGTCAGCACAGCTCGACACCGTGGTCAGCTCGTCTTAGCACCACGGTCAAACCCGGCTTCAGCACCGTGGTCAGCCCAGCTCAGCACTATGGTCAGCCTGGCTTCAAAACCTTAGTCAGCTCAGCTCAACCCTGTGACAAGCTCATCCCAGCACCGTGATCAGCTCAGCTCAGCACCACCATCAACTCAGCTCAAGCACTGTGGTCAGAACAGGGGTCAGCTCATCTCGGCACCATGGTCAGCTCGGCTCAGCACCACGGTCAGCTCGGCTCAGCACCACGGTCATCTCGGCTCAGCACCACGGTCACAGCCTGCTTTCAGCACCGTGGTCAGCCTGCTTTCAGCACCACGGTCAGCCTGCTTTCAGCACCACGGTCAGTCTGCTTTCAGCACCACGGTCAGTCTGCTTTCAGCACCACGGTCAGCCTAACCCAGGACCGCGGACAGCGCCCGGCCCCGCCCGCCCGCCGGCCCCGCCGCTCCGGCGCGGGGAAGGGCCGGTGACTCCGCCGGTCCCGCCGGCTCCGCAGCGCCGGGGTCCACTCCCCGCATCCCCCGGAAAGATGAAGCCGAACCGCCCAGCAAGGCAGGAGAGGGAAAGCCTGAGTCTATCCGCGCAGCCAAGGCGATGCTCTGCCTGTCACCGGGGGTTTGGGGCTTGTTTATCCGGACTTAAATGTAGGGAGGGAGAAATGGATGAGGAAATGCAGCAATCGCCGGGGCTGTATAATATGGACAGGAAGATCAATACGTGTTTGTGAGTGTTCAGGGAGAAGGGAAGTGCATTGACTCCACGGGTGTATTTTTCCTGTTAGCCCCTCAGGAAGTGAAAACTGGGGAAGTCTAAGCAGGAGCTGGCCTCTGTGGCAACTGAAAGTGTTGCTAGGAGGCTGGGAGGAGCTGCTGTTAGCTGAGGATTAATAGGGATGTGATATGAAATGAAAAGAAAACAACGGGCTCCCCCGAGACCCCCAGTGTAAAGCACTCCTGTACACACACAGACACACAGAATCTGCTCCCCGGGAGCGTCAGCCTGCTCCCCTCTGCCCACGACTCACAACCACCATTCCCAGCAAAGCCCCCTTCTCACTGCAGCTCACTTGGCCTGAGAGCTGGGTCTCAGACAGAAAGCATCTGCCCCTTTCACAATACAGCAGATGATCCCTCTCCCCACTTACTGCCTACTTCTGCCACAAGGCTTTGCTAATTTTAATTTTTTTTTCCCGTGCAGCCTAAGCTTAGGCTATGCACCTAATCAAAATGCCATGATTCGTGTTGATTCGAATGGATTCCGGAGGGGATGTGCTAAAGCCGAGCTGCAATGGTTGCATTCCTGGAATTTACCTGGGCTGTCAATGCCCCCTACTATCAATGCAGCTTCAATGCTAAGGTGTCACCATTTTTATCCCACATTCCTTCTTCTATTCACAGGAAGACAGAAGAGTTGAAAGGCTCCAAGATGGAAATAAAAAATCAGGATTCACAGGCACGAATCTCACAGAACCTGACTTAAATAGTAGGAAATGTCAATCCACGCACCTGTACATCTCACCCCTAAAGACACCCTGACACGGCTTACACACACCCCTGGCATCGAGCACACCAAAAGCACCCTCGATGCTCCCACGGAAGCGATTCCCTGATTCCCACATTCCCACTGCCACGGCCGTGCATCATGTCGGGCACACACACACCCATCACACCGTCTGCATCAGCACCAGACACTCTGCCTGCGCTGCCTGGAGGGGTCTCTGCCCCTCGTTCTCCCTCTCCCCCTCCCCACCTTCCCCCCGTGCCCACAGAGCCTCGCTGAAAGGATATGGCCACTCTGTTATTCGCTTGGCGTATTTCCGTATAACATTATCTTCACTGAAGATGAAGAGGGATCTGTTGACTGTGAAGCAGTTCTGTTTGACAGGGATGGGGTTGTAGAGAGCCATAGTCCTGGCTCTCTGAGCCATCGACTGTTTATACATCCTTTGGCCGGCTTGGGGGCCACCTTGCCGGCTGCTCCCTCTTCCAGCCCCGGCCGGCCCTCCACCTCCATAGCGGGTTGGCAGATCATCCCCAAACCGAGCCATCCTCGCAGTGCACGGAGCCGGGCGCTACAATCCAAACTGGCAGCCGAGGCGAGAGGAAGACGCATCACAGCGCGCAGCACTTCTCCCTCCGGGGGCTTCAGTTGCGGGATCGGGATCGATCGTGGCAAAAAAATAGATCGATATATAATAAAACAAAAAATATATATATATCCCTTTCTCCTTCCTCCACCCCCTGCGCTTCCCCGCCGCTGTGGCTGCCCCGGGGGTAGGAGGAAGGCGCCGGGGCTCCGCTCACCTCCCCGCACAGGTGGCGTCTCTCCGGCCCGACCTCATGGCCGGGGCGGCGGGGGGTGGCCGCGGTGGCCGCGGTCCCTTCGGCCACGGGGCGCGG
>JBBMKD010000049.1:8245908-8260875 GCA_037834095.1 Argya squamiceps
GCCAAACGCTTGTCCCTTTTTCCTGCTGGGTAATACTCCCAGTGCCGCCCTTGCTGTTCGTCGATGCACATCTGGCTGCTTTTCGCTGGCTGCGAGCGGAGCTGCGCCCTTCTGCACAACTTACTTTGTTTCTCCTTGGTCTGAACGACTCCTGCAGAGCGCTGGATACCTTTAATCCCGTATTTATGGATGAAATCCTTTAATCCTGTTTATTCCAACACCCTCTGTTGCTCCCCTCCAGCATAAGTCAGGGAGATAACCCCTCCTTGTTCCTGGAGCGCCGCACGGCAACAGTCACTGCAGTAGCTGGCGAGGAAATGCTTTTGCATTTTAGGCTAAATTTGGGATTGAAACTATTAACTTTGCGAAGGGACCCTTCGGAGAAGTCAGGGCTCTTAACAGGGGGACATTTTCACTTCCTCCACAGCAAGGAAAGCCTGGACTCCGCCGCTAATGTGGTTTTTGCCTTAGTCATCCAAGCTCAGTGCAAAACCAACCCACCGACCAGGCAAGCCTGGAGCAGGAACATCTGCTGGCTCCAGGAGCCAGTCAGAGGGCTGGCAGCAGCCACAAGTGACACAAATCAGGTCTGGCGAGACGCAAGGGGTGACTCTCCGGAAGGAACAGGCTCCTTTACGCCGGGGCTGGGTGTCTGAGGGGCTCTCGCACTCTGCAGCACCGCCGGGAAACGCTCCCGGAGGCGGCAGCGGCAGCCGAGGGGAGCCGGGAGCGGCTCTGAGGCTCGGGAAACAGCGAGGGAAGAAGGTGAATCACATCCTGCTGCCTCCAGGGTCGCTCGCAGCAGGAACCGCCGGCCCCCGGCACTGCAAGCCCAGCTCCAGTCTAGAGGCTGCCTTCCCTGCACTCGCTGGCAATGCAATAAAAAGCCTTTTCCCCCTCCCCAGGTTTGGAAATTCGCAGATTAAGCTGAGTGCTGGAGGCTCTGGGAAAAAAACTTTGCCCGGAGACAGATGCTGGAGTGGTTTAACATCCCCGTTCCACCCAGACAGACCCTGGGCAGGGGTTCAAACCAGGGTTTCCTCCCGGGAGTCTTCACCCCTGAGCGCTGCTGAGCTGACCCACACAAATGGAAAAGTTCCCTTATTACATGGATGGAGAAGGAGGGTGCAGGGAGCTCTTCTTTCTTTAAAATTTTCCCTAAAAACCATTTTTGTCCTCGCTGCATTGTATTCTATGATGGATTTATCTAAGTTTTCCCCAGCTGACTTATTTACTCATTTCATTTTTATTAAACTTACTTACTTATTGATTCAATTTTTCACTTCTGTGCTTCTGGCCACTACACCCCCTACATCCTTTTTCAGTGGAAAAACCTGACTTTTTCTCAGTGACCACTAGAAGAGGAAATGCCATTTTCAATAATCCCTCACATCTTCAGAGGGAAATCAGTACATGGAGAAAAAATACATCGGTTTCCACAAATCTTCACTCTCCCGTGCTTACAGAATCAGGGGGATGGATGACACAACAGCTCTGAAAAGGCAAAAAATAAAGAAACAAGTTGTGTTTTGCATCAGGTCTTATTGAGAATCAGGGAAAATCCTGACCTCCACATCCTCTTCTCTCCTCCTACAGCCACCAAACCACTCTACCTCTCCCAGAACAAACTCCCCACCACAGCACTGCAGTGAAATCAGCAGCCAGGGTGGTGGGGGTGTTTGTGACAGTGACAAAATGATGTGAGCGTGTCGTGAGGATGCTCTGTTAAACCAGTTTGCCCTTTCCTCAATCTGCATGCTCAGGGCTTTCTTCCTGGATTGTTTTTTTTTTTCACGCCCCAAGGAAGATCACACAGACCTTAAGCACTAAAAGCCTTAAAGAAGAGAAGGAGATTGCAATTGTGAGGATTATTTGGCTTTGAGAGGGGAAGCGTCAGGATTTAGTTGGGCTTTTTAAGATTAGGAGAAAAGCAGGGGGGTTAAGAGAAAGCAAAAAAAAAAAATTTGGAGCACCGAAACAGGTCAGACATCCATAATCTCCCATTATGGGAGGGCAAAGAGCATTCCATGGAAAATTCTAAAAACAGGCTCGGTCATGAGTGACTCCTCCTAAGCCCCGAAGACAGAGGTGAGTAAATCACTCTGCTCTCCAGCACTGCTTAGCAAGGAGCCTTCCTCCTCCCTGAGCAGCTTTGCCAGGCAACCAAGCGTTTCCCTGGACTTTCACTTCCATCCCAAGCCCGAGGCAGGTGACTGGGCTTAATGGAGCAGCACTTCCATCTGGCAGGGCACAGCCAGGGCACAGGGAGTGGAATCCAGAATGGCAGCAGGGCTCCTGTCAGCTGCCTGGGACACTGGGACTGTGGCTGTGGCTGTTTGCAGGGCAGGGCAGCTCCCAGCAGCTGCTGGGATGGTCTGGATCCATCTCTGGAGTGGTTTTTGGGTAAATTATAAAGTGGATTTCCAGCTTGCTGTGCTCCAGAGGCAGCAGCACAGGCTGCCAGCATGAGGGACAGTGGCTAAAATTTAGGGACACAACCCCAATGTCCCCCTTTTGGCAGGACAGGGCGGGGACATTGGCAAAAACAGCAGTAGGAAAGAAGATTTCTACCTTTAAGAGAGGAAAGGATTCCCACCATGCCCTGAATTCCCTGGATCCTGCCCTACACCTGGAGCAGCTCAGAGGGAAGGTCAAGGCTCCCCAGCACACCTTTTGTCCAGGTGAGCTCAGGGAAATGCAGGTAGGCTGTTATTTGCTCAGGATTTCAAGGCTGAGGAACAGAGGAGCCTTTTCAATGCCATCCTGAGGCTCTGGGTCCAGGGTATTGCCAAGCAGAGCAGCTCCCAGAGCACATTTCCTTTAAAAATAAACCAGCAACACAGACTGCACATCTCCTTCCAGCCCTCAGGAAGGTCCAGAACTTCAGGCCAAGAAAAGCAGCATCCCAAGGTGTTCCTGGCCAGAGATTTCTGCTCTCCTCACTCCCATTTTGCACCAGCTGTGCTGGAGGAAAATCCTGCTGCCATGCAGGCAGAGGAAATTGTTAAAGCTGGCACTCAGGTCTGCCAGAGGATGTGGAATGGCTTTATGTAAAATCCATGAGGAAGGTGCTCTGATACTTGTTATGGAGAATAAAAGAGTGAACAAAGAGACAAGAGGCCTTTTGAAGATACAGCTCCTCCTGTGCAAGTCCTGATCACGGCATTGTTTAGCATTCTAAACCCCCAGGGCCAATTACCCTCAACTGCTGCACAAACGTGGAGCAGGAGAGACCCTGAGCTCACGGCTTGGGGTGGGGGGCACTGCTGGCAAAGCCCTCGGGCTGGCACAGCAATTCCACCTCTGCATGAGGGTTCCCCCAGGCTGGAACCATCCCAGCAGCAGCACACAGCTCCCCCAGGCCACCACAGAGCAAGGGCAGCGTTTACAGAATCAGCTGGAATGGATTTGAGGGAAGGGGAATGGAGGGGCAGTGCCTGGAGCCCACAGCAGGGCAGGGAGGGAAAGCAGGAGCTGGCAGTCCCTGCTCAGCACCTTCCCCGCCCGGGGTGAGCCCCAGGGGACCAGGAGCTGTTGTGTTCATTCTGTTCCTCCTGAACTGAATTCCTCTGTAGGTGGATCACGACTCCAAACCTGGCTGTGGCAGGAGCCAGCTGAGTTCAGGCCCAGGTAGATCAAAAATGAAGTTTTCACGTGAGAAATTACTTCAACAAGCAGGACCAATGCCTGAACAACACCACACAGGAAAATTGACAGGAAATAACCAGGAAATTGCGGGACACAGGGATCCAAACTGCTCATGGTTGAAGAGGTACAAGAAAACCTCAGTGGTGCTCAGAGTTTCCTTCTGAGCTCCAGCACCACCAGAACAAGGTTTGCTCTGTGGGGAAGCAACAAGTTTGCACAACAGACAGAGCCTGTGGCAAGGAACTGGGAGAAGATGAGAGATAAAAGGGACTTAAAAGTATACCAGACTTCATATTTTTATTTTCCATGGTGTTTCAAAGATCATTTCTACCCCATTGAAAGACAGACCAGCAGGGAAAAGCAACTTCACACCTTCTCTTCCATTATTTGGACCTCAGTTTAACTGAGGACTTGATCACGAGGAGAGGGAGGCTTGGGGAGTCTTTGCCTGTCTTTCAGTACACATCTGTCTGTGGTAAATGATCAGACATCTAATCCTCCTTAAGATTCAGGTCTCTCCTCTCCTTAGGCTCCTCTGAACATTTTCCTGGATGCTTCTCAGCATCTCGATGTCAAAACAGCTTTTCAAATCTGACTTTATCTGAACTCGAGTCGTGTACAGGCTCAGCTCTACATGAGCTTCACTCTGGAAATCCAAGAGGCAGAAGCATCCTAAGAACTGACAGAGCACTCTGGAGCCAGATGGTCAAAAAAGGCAGGGAAATTTGGGAATTTCACCAGCCAGTTGCCCAGAGGTTAATGCAAGCTGAAGACAAAGCCCAGCCCTTCTGTGCTTGTCCCCCATAGGAGTTTGCTGGACATTACTCAAAGCTCCCAGTGCATCAGGTGCCAAATCCACTGCAGCAGGAGCCACGCCCTGCCTGGGTTATTTTCAGCGTTGTTATTGATTAAAGGCAGAGAGCTTTTTGTCTTCTCAGTGATGGGCAAGAGAAACTATTCAGGCATAGAAGAGAAATGAACAGCCAGGGAAACAGCTCCGTGCTCACAGCTGCCATGGTTTGGGATGAAATGCCAAAAGACAAAGTGCAGGAGAGCCCAAAGTTCTCTGAAGTTTTGAAGAACTTGTGGACTGAAGACCATACAAGAAGAGAACCACATTTCAGTCTTCTCCTTCCTCAGCTGGAGGACGGAATGCCCTCAGCTGTTGCAGTGGAACTAAGGGAGAAAATAGAGCCCTGCAGTTCCCATGTGGGTTTCTGCACCCAACAGCTGCACTAATGTGGCCAAAATGTGTTTGCAGCATCAATGATCAGGCTCTGTCTTATGCCACACACCTCAGCGAGGGCATGGAGGGGGAGCAGAGAACCTCTACGGTGTTTTCTTGTGCTAAGAAAAGAGCCTTTGCTCTGGAGCAGCTGCAAACAGCTGGCTGGGCAAGCCCAGCCCCCAAAAAGCATCACCGTGGAGCAGAGAACAACCTGGAGCATTGGTAGCACCAATTTCTGCAGCTGCAGTCAGGGAGAGTTCATCTTCATCCCAAATCCTTTGGAAATGCAAGTGCAGCTGAGCCAGGGTGGTGGCACCCACCTCACACACCACCATCTCTGCAGGAAAACATGACAGGGAAATGTTCCCAGGATTAGCTTTGAATCCATCCCAAATATTCCCATTTTCAAGTTGGTTTTGGCCTTTTTAACTGGGAAAGGAAAGAGGCTTTAGTGCCACGTGGTCACATGGCAGAAAACAAGGAGCAGTTTCCCATATGGGGTCTTCTGTTCATTATGGAACAACCAAAATGGAGCATGCATGCAAAAAAATATGGGCAAGATGCTTTAAAAATTGGGTATTTAATTTACTTTTCCTGGATGAGGTTGCAGATACCTTCACTCACACGTGACAAACACAGAAACAAAGCCAGGGCAGGCGTAACTCCTGCCCTTTTGGCAAACCCCGCAGGTGCAGGAGCTGATGGGGCCAATGTGTTGCTGTTTGTGCTCTTACAGAGCTGAGGTTTGCTGGCCAAGTGCTGAAACCAGAGCCAGGACACCTGGGGGTCCCCAAGGCTTTGTCAGGGGCACTTTTAACACCCGCGGGCACGCAGCCACACCTCCAGCCTTTAAATCCCCAATTCCCCCATCTCAAAACGGGCATCAAGATTCCTCTGCGGGTGTTTTCCCTATTTCAGCCGCTCCATGATCCTGGGATGTTCTCTCTTCCTCTGCAGAGTGCCCAGCTCAGCGAGGCTTCAAACCCTCTCGGGACCTCCAGTCCACCTAAGACACCAATTCAAGGTCTGATGAAATGCTCAATGAGCTGCAGTTAATGGGGCAATGACTGTCGCTCTGTCTGGGACTGGATCAGGAGCCATGCAGCAAGCATAGATAATAGGAATTTAAAAAAAAAAATAGAAAAAAAGAAAAGCAATGCCCACTGCACAGCCTTCTAAATCTGAAAGGTTAATGCACACAGAAAGGGAGAAACGCAATAAAAAGCTCTGCAGCTACAGATTAACTCTCACTTCCTAGAATCTGTTATTGTTATTAAGGAAGATACAGAGAGGCAGGAATAGGAGCTGGCTGCCCTACTTCCACCGCCTTGCACTGGGAGTTGGGGTTTGAGTTTGCTTTTTACGCCTTTCAATCTCTCCCCCATCAGTTGTTTTTTTTTTTCCAGACCTGCAGTGAAATGCAAACGACAACGACTTTGAGAAGCAGCCTGAAAGCTGAATAACATCGACAGGCAGGGAATTGCCCAGGCTTGGGGCAGGTTCGTGCTTTAGAAAGCAGCTCCCCCTTACCCAAAACCCAGCAGGAGGAGGCGGAGGGCGCCCAAGGTTGAAGCCCCACATCCATCAGGCAGCCGATCTGTTTAGCTCGGGTGCTCCTTGTTTGTTCAGCTAATGGTGAAAGTTATGTCCACATTCCCGTCCAAATTAAGTATTCAGCTATTTTACAGACACAGTAAGTCGGTCAGCCTTAGCCTCAGTAATTAGGGCTTACTGTTTAATTAATCTCTTGTGGTCACACAGAGTCTCTATCACTCTCTCTCCGTTGGCTCACAGGGCTCAGGGAGGAGAGGCTGAGGGGCAGGAGGAGTTAATCCCTTAAACTGATCCCCCATGCACAGACGGGAAGCAAAGGGGGGAAGGGGAGCTGCTCTGTCTCGCTGATGGGAGAAAATCGGGATTACGAGCCAGCAAAACCCCTCGGGGTAGCTGCCAGGAGCCGTGTCACATCGGACAGGGACAGAGCACAGCCCCGGGGACGGAGGGACCTGCCCCAGCCCTGCTGAACTCCCGCTGCCCCTCGCCGCAACCCCGCGGCCTCCCGGGCTCCCTCCGGCAGCTGCAGCCCCGGGTCGGCGCCCAGGGCCAGGGGACACCGGGGAAGCCCCAGCCCCGGCAGGGCCATGGAACCGGGAGCGGCTGCAGCCCCGGGTCGGTGCCCAGGGACACCGGGGAAGCCCCAGCCCCGGCAGGGCCACGGAACCGGGGGCAGCTGCAGCCCCGGGGACACCGGGGGAGCCCCAGCCCCGGCAGGGCCACGGAACCGAGGGCAGCTGCAGCCCAAGGCTCGGCAGGAGCCGCCTTGTCACTCGCTGCAAATGGCAGCGTGTGAAGGAAATGGAATCACGGGATTTTTAGGTTGGAAAACGCCTCTAAAGTCGCCGAGTCCAATCGTTCAGCCCGCGCTGCCAAGGCCAGCACATCCCCAAGTGCCACATCCACAGGACTTTTAAATCCCTCCAGGGATGGTGACTTCACCACCTCCCCGGGCAGCCTATTCTAGTCCTTGACACCCTTCGAGAGAAGCAATTTTCCCCCATATCCAATCTAAACATCCCCTGGAGCAACTTGAGACCACTTCCTATTGTCTTACCAAGATACCGGGGGGAAGCAGAGCACAGCCGAAAACAGACGTGGTAAAGCCCAAAAATCACCTCCCAGAGTGCCGGAACAGGGGAGGAACTGTCAGTGGACCAAGATTAAAGTGGTAAATAAACAAAGTGAGGTTGTTACAAGAGTTAGAGAGCCGGCGGGGAGGGGCTAAGAGGGTGCTAATTAGTGTCGATCATTAGCAGGTGATCACCCGCAATTTAAGGTGTTTTTCCCTTTCCGGATGTCAAGGAAAGGATTCTAGAAACCCAAGCGGTCCCGCCGAGGGCCAGTAGCACACACTGCCCTGAGCCGGTGGCCGAAGGACAGAAATCCAGCGAGGGTCTGCGCTCCTCGGACTGCGCGGAGCTGCTGGGAGAGGGACGGGAAAATTCCTCGGAGGAAAATCATCACCCCCAACCTCTGCCCTGCCCGGCCCCGGGATGCCGAGACGGGCACCCCTGGGACAGGCACCACCCTGAGCGCCAGCTCTGGCGAGGGGAGCTCTGCCCATCCCTGCCCAGCCTCCAGGAGCTCCTGCATCCCGCACAATCCGCTCCGCAGCCCCGGGAGCCGCAGGAGCGGCGGGTCCGGGTGGCTCCGGAGCCTCTCGCCGCATCCTCGGGAGTTTTCTGGGGCTCCAGCGCCCTCTGCTCCGGCACGGGCAGAACTGAAACTCCGCTCACCCCCCGCGGGGCAAGGGCTGGGGGTGCCACCCACCCACAGCCACGGCCGGGGGTGGCTTTCCCTCGGTGTCACCCCGTCACCTGCGGCTGTCCCCGCGCTCACGGGCCAGCGCAAGCCCTGGCGCTCAGCAGGGCGGCCTCGTCAGCGAGGCACTTTTCTGTCTTAGACTTTGAAAGCTGAATTATTTGCAAGGCAAATCGCCGGGAGAGGTGTTCCCCCAGATCCTCGGGGCACCGGGGACATCTCCGCTGCCAACATAGCTGTGGTTCCGTCGGGAGCAGGACACAGCCTCTGCACTGGCGCCGGAGGGAGGAGTTGTGACAGCTGGGCACGGTCACACGCGGCTCCTTCGGGTGTTTAGAGAGGGATTTGTTCCCTTTCTGCCCGTTCCCCGCGGCCCCGAGAGAGGCAGGAGTAGGAGCAGGGCATCGCTGCCCACCATGAGCTCCTCCTCCTCCTCCTGGAGGAAAATTTCTGGTGGGAACTTCGTGCCTTCAAGTCTTGACAGGCTCCCAAATTTAGGGAGCAGCTGGGCAGGGAGGACACCTGAACATCTCCACCCGAGTTTCCAGCAGAAATTTTTCCTCCATCTCTAAACCCCTGTCATGCCTGGAACCACCCAAGCCTTCCCCACACCGGGAGAGCCCATCACACACTCAGCCAGCCACAGTCAGGGGTGAGGCACCTCCCTTCCATCACCAGGCACCCTGTTAGGAGCTCCTGATGCTCTCAAAGAGGCACCATCACCTCCTCTGACGCAGAAAATCTTCTGAGAACAACCTGGAGCAGAGAGCAAATAAATTAAGATTCAAGAAATAAGCATGATAGAAACAGCTCAGAATGCACAGCCATGTCCTGCTGGCTGGTTGGTGGTAAAGTTGCACCTTTCTGCATATTTCCCCCAGGTTTTCCCCCAGATAATCTCCTTTTTTTGGCACTTACCTCTTCCTTCATATCTCGTACATGGTGAGTCTGGGCTCCCAAAATTCAAACAGCAACAAAACTAAAGAAAAAACCTGAAATGTTGCTATTATTTAATTAATATATTATTGATAGATACATCTATATATTAAACTGTATATGTAAATGTGTATTTATGTGTTCATGGCCCTGGATTCTGTCAGGCCAGCCCAGGTTTCACGTCAGAACTGACAGGGGGCTGGCAGCTCTTCTCCCCATGACAGGGCTGCTTGGAGGAGGGACAGCCCAAAATCCCCAGGAGAAGCTTCCATAAACCCCTGCCAGGTGCCAGGCAGGCCCTGGGGACACTGGGGCACCTCCAGAGCCCTCAGACAGTGCCACCACAGGTGACATTAGGGGCCAGCAGGTGACCAGAGCAGGAGAGGAGGAGGTGGCACCTCAGGAACACGACTGCTGATTTATGATGCACTCAGGACTCTCCAAAGGCATTATTTATCTGCATTACTGAGAGGACTTAATTATTCCTCCTCACATCAGAGGAGACACTGAGAGCTTCTATTGCTGAGAAAATCATTTTAATCAGCAAACGGAGCACACGCCGCCACCAAACATTTATTTCTTCAGATGGCTGAAGAGTTGATGTGTTCCAACCTCATGTGCCTCAGCTGCACAGGCTGGCCCCAAAAGGAGGGGAAAATGCCCAAATGCAGCAGAGCTGAGCAAGCTTTTCACAGGGAGTGCTGCAGGAGAGGCCCAGCAATGCCAGAAAATGGGAAATTAAAGGAAGAGACCTCAGCTGACAATTTCACAGCACAAGAACTGGCAAGAACAGGGGTTAAAAACAATAAATAAAGCAAGGCAGATTTATGACCAGGAAGGCCATTTCCTTGTCTCAGCTTTGGCAGCAATGGAGCCCAGTGGTCAGAGAGGGGCCTTGGAGGGATCTGGCAGCTTTTCACAAGCTCTAAACCCACTGCCAGCTTCTGGAACACAAACACACTGCCAGTGTCCCTAGAGCATTTCCACCTTTAAAAGTGGAGGCAAAGTTTCAAGAAGTGTTTGTAGCCCTGTGGGATTCCCATAAGCAAGAGGCACCCAAGCCCTGGAGCTGCTAGGGTTTTTACATCTGACTGCAGCTTTTCACAAGACAGAATGAATGTCATTCAGAAAACCTGTGGGCCTCCAAAGGGAGGTCACGTGCATTTCTAAAGGTTCAGTTCAAGCCTGTGCTTGCATTATGATTTATATTACAAAGCAAATTTCATTAGATTATTACTCCTCTGCCATCACTTGGTTTTTCTGTGATCACAGAAATTCCCCATGGTCTTAAAACAACAAAAAAATTCTATTGTGGTCTGAACCAAAAAAATTCCAAACCCCACAGCCTCTGTCTCTCTCCCTGGCAGTTACCCCAGCTCAATCTGCTGCAGGATTTGGACTTTTCCTGGAGGAAAAAACTGGGAAATCCAGGGAAAACTGGTACTCCTGGCCCAGCTGGGGAGGGTGGGCTGGGCAGGGCCCACCCAGCACAGGCACTTTCACTCTGTCTTTCATGCCCGGTGTCTGATGTTTGCTTGAAGATCCAACAAACCTCTGTGATCCTCAGAGCAAATGTTCCTTCAGTGAGCTTTGGATGCAGCCAGGGCTGCTCCTCTCCTCAGGTTGTTTTTTTGCCTCTCCCTCCACCCTCCCCCTGCTCCTGTCGAGGGATGGTGTTTGCTGTTCCTTGGAGAAATCCAGATGTACAGCCAGGATTTGCAGCACTGGCATCTCTGCCAGTTAAACACAGTAATTACAGCTCCCAAGCCTTCAGGGGAGGGACAGATTCCCTGCCAGGGAACTGGGATTTCAGAATCTGCCTGACATCCTCTCCTGGAGCCTGAGAATCAGAGGGATCATCACTTGGGTGGAATGGAAATGAGGATTTGTGCCAGGGTGGTGAGCTCAGCTCCCAGCACTGCCACCACCCCGTGGGTCATTTGTCCAGTGAGGAGTGAAGGCCAAAAGCACCAGGAGGAGGGGTCAGTCCATCACCAGAAGGGTTTGGTGAGAGCAGAGTGAGTTCTTTACCATTCAGAGCAACAAGGACAGAGTTCAGAGCCATGGGAGCTCCTGCTGGAGCAGGATTTGGGGAGCTGAGCAAAGCTGGTGGCACCTCCTGCACGGGCAGCAAGGTCATGGCAGTGTCCTACAAACACCCCTGACAAGTCCCCCATGGTTTGGGGGCTGAGCTGAGTGGGAGCAAAGGGAAAATCCCCTGGTTCCATTTGCTCCCAAAGCTGCCAGGATCACTCCCTGCTCCCAAAGAGCCCCTCAGGCAGAGGTTTAGGGGGAGACAGCCCAGGTGAACCCCACTGAACACAGCACAAGCAGGGCAGGAAAAGGGAACGCAGCATGGAACAGGCAGCCAGAGACACACTGGCTGATTCTTCTGTCCAAAACCCACCCAGGGAGCAGCTCACCTTGCAGGAAAGGTGGTTCCCAAAAGCAGGCAGAGCTGGGAGCAGCATGAATTGAATCCCAGCAGCAGCAAAGGGCACAAACTGGGGCAGTCACCAGGGAAACCAATCCCATATAAACCAGCAAACATCCCTGAGACTGAGTTACACTGCCTGGCAAGACGAAATCTGAGAGGAATGTGACCATTGTGCCCACTCTGAGGTGTCACCCCCCTGCTGGGGTGGAGGACAGCCCTGCAGAATATTTGTGAACAGTTCTGCTCTTCCATTTGCTCCCAGCTCCAGCAGCCTCCCCTGCAAACACCAGCTCCAGCCCACACTCACACTGCCAGTGGTCCTCATCCCTCCAGTTCCCAATATTTCCAAGTGCCTTGTTCATTTTATAGGTAACCAGAACAACAACAACAACAACAAATCAGTATTGTCATCAGAAATTGGTTGCTTGCTCTAGCCCTGAAACATTCAGCAACAGCCAATATCTGAGCAGCCCAGCCACTGTTTAGAATATTTCTCTTTAGTGGGTCTGTACTGTTCCTGTTTCAGATGGTTTATGAAAGGATTAGTTCTTGGGAACAGCTGCATTTCTCACTTCAGTGAGAAATAAACACATCAGGCTGGCTCTGCAAGTGGCATAAAAGCAAAAGAGCTCAGAACTTTCCGTGTGTTGTTCCCTCTCATCCCACCCTGGGGCTCTGCAAGTCCTGTCCCTGCTCATAAAGTGACTGGGGTTTGGGACTGATCCCAAATATCGTGGGATCACAGAATCACAGAGTGATTCTATTTAGCTTTGGGGTGAAGGGACCTTAAAATCCATCCCATCCCACCCCTGCCATGGGCAGGGACACCTCCCACTGTCCCAGGCTGCTCCAGCCTGGCCTTGGGCACTGCCAGGGATCCAGGGGCAGCCACAGCTGCTCTGGGCACCCTGTGCCAGGGCCTGCCCACCCTCCCAGGGAAGGATTTTTTCTCATATCCAGCTAAATTTGCTTTCTTTCAGTGTGAAGCCGTAGCTGGAGGACCATTGGGCTGCATCCTCATTTCTTCCCTCATTGCCTTCTCCTCTTGTTATTTCCTGAAGGAACAGCCAAAAATACCCTTTGCCAAGGCCCTTGGGCTGTCAGGGACCTGCAGGACACAGCCCATGTGAGGCTGCAATCCAGCAGTGTTTGGCACCTCTGATCTGGGGGGGGCGTGGGGGTGTTTTTTCCTGGGCTGTGAATAAAAACAGCTTCTTAATTAAGCCCTGGATATTGATTTCATTTTCATCCTATTAACTGCCTTGCCCTACATGGGTTTGCAACACTCTGTAGGATTCCCCTTGCCCCCACTCTGTGTACACACAAATTGCCAAGATAAAAAAGCTTCATTAGTCCCATCTACTCTTCAAGCACCCATTTCTTTATATTTTTTTTTTGCTTTCAAGTGCTCATAAAAGAGGCTCCTTGACAGCTTCCAGACCTGCATCTCTCCAGCAGAGCGAAGATTCACGAACCAACATCAAGAGCTCAGCTACTTTGCAAAGAAAAGGAGGAAAAAAAGCCTCTGCACAACCCCTAAAGAAACCCAAGTTCTGGGTTCCCTCACATGTGGGGAGCTGGAGGTCTCAGAACAGCAAAACCCCCAAGCTAAAGGCATTCGTTGATCTTTTTTGGCTGTTAAACAGTAGCAACAATTTGTTTTCAAGCCCTGAGCCCCAGCAGAGCCTGAGCAGCTCAGGGTGGGTCACCCTGGGGGGGAGCTGCCTTTGCTGCTGAGAGAAAATCCGAGATTTTTGTGTTTTCCCCCCACAGACCCAGAGAGGGGAGAGAAAAATATCAAATTAGAGAACGAAAACACAGAAAAAATGGCAAAGAGGAGAAGATGACAAATCAAGCAGAAAACCAGTGTTTTCCATGATGCTCAAAACCAAAGGCACCAAAAGATTTGGGAGTTTACTTCAGAGGTTTTGAATCAGTGACCATAAACCTCATGAACTTACACAGACACAGGGGCTGCCACCCAAAGAATTCATATTTGAATTCATATCAGAATTCACCCAAAGAAATCCAAATTAACATTTCCAACCAGGAAGGGAAACAACCAGAGGGAAGATGTTTTCAGGCAAGAGGCACGGGGAGCTAATCAAACATTTGAGGGAGGAAAATCCCCACAACATTTTTTGAGTCTTTATTGTCACCTTTTTGAGATGTCACAGGAGGGGAGTGAAAGGATGAGAAGTGGTTTAGAAGCTGAGGAGGATGTTCCCTGCAGGAACGTGGATTTGTGGGGCTGCTCTGTGCAGGGCCAGGAGCTGGACTTTGATGATCCTTGTGGGTCCTTCCCAGCTGAGGATATTCTGTGATTCTGGGGAGGGTAAAACCCAGACAGGCTGCTCAGAGCTGCAAAGCACTTCCCAAACCTCCACCTGTTTGAGCTTCCTTTGGTCTTGAGCTGAAATCTCAGGAATTTTTAGCACTCAGTGATGAGTAAATATTCCTGTTATCCAAATCTGGGAATTGCCCTGAAATGCAGCTGGAGAAAGTAAAGACCCTGACTCTTGTTGCTCTCAGTACCAGGGGCAACTACTTAGAAAGTCAAAGAATAATCAATAATCTGAAGAGTGAAATGAAGTTTCTCTACCACAAATATCTGGCTTTAAAACACAGGGCTGATCTCCAACCTTCTGGTAAAGCCTCAAATCAGGATCTGGGATGTTTTTCCACAGCAGAGCTGGGCTGGATCATCCACTGCGTTCCAGGCACTGCTTTGATGTTTACTCTGATGTAGGAATTAGCCTGGAAATTGTTGGATGAGTGAAGTGGCAGCGAGGACTGGCTGCAGGAGAGGGACCTGAGCTCTGCTTCACAGCCCAGATTCTTCCTTCTCTGTTCTGTTTCAAGAAGTAAAGCTCAATAACATCAAACCAGCCTCCCCTCAGGTCCTGTCCAGCCCTCAGCATCCCAGACATTCCCTGGAGCTGCAGGAGGATTCTCAGCCCTGCAGATCCCTACACCAGGCAACACTTACTCCAACTGAATTAGCCAGAAAGGTCTGGAATGGTTAATTGGAATTATTTAGCCATAATGTTTTGCCCTTCTCCTCCTCCTCTGCCTGGCGTGATGTTCTCTAAATTGAATTCCTTTAACAGAATCCAATATGCAGCAAAACATTGGAGAAATGTTTCATTTGGGGTGTGGCTGGTGCACCCACTGGGGCCCCTTTTGTGTCCCCACCCTCTGCCCAGCACCAGCAAGAGCCAGGAGTGGCAGGGGGGGTTTCCACAGCCCAGGGCTGTGGGATGTGATGGGATCCCTCAGGGAGCACAACTGGGGAAGGATCAGCACCAGGAGCTCCCTGGGCAGCTGCACCTCCCTTCCCACTGCAAATCCAGGAAAATCTGTGCTGACAGAACCACAGAATATCCTGAGCTGGGAGAGA